>LPNX011147698.1:2212-122212 GCA_001517045.1 Pseudotsuga menziesii
CTTATGAATTGTATACAAACTACAAACTGAAACAAACAGGCTGACAGAACCAACAGACCAGCAAGAGAAGCAGGCTAGGAACCCTAGCTTGGGTGCAAACAATGATACAAAACCACTGCAGACTTAAAAAGGCAAGTGCAAACCAGCAACTGTCAGAAAGCAGACTGGAAAAACAGAGTCCAAGACCCTGATCATTGATCTGCACTAAGACACTTTAACCAAGAACCCAAACAGGCCAAATGCTTCAGGATGCAAACAGTAAATAAACCAAGTAAAAAGACTCAATGGCTTTCAAAAAGCACTAAGATGTGATTACCTAAGGCAATCAAGCAAACTCTACAGCATTCTTAAAGAAAGTCTTCTCAGAAAACAAGGACTATAACAAGAAAAGACACAAGCAAACTCTTCTTTAAAAATCCCAATCTTCAGGAGTACTCGCGACTGTCTATCAGTGCAACTCGCGAATGCTCGCGACTGTGCAGTATAACAACCCACGAATGCAACTTTATACTCGCGACTGTTCAGTGGAACAACCCACGAATGGGTATAAAATTTTCTCAAAAGCAAAGAAAAAGACCCTAAGACTTTCAAACGCTAAAGTAAGCAAGAGCCAGGATAAAAAACCACAGACGGACTCACAAGCAAAACTGGTCAGGATAACAGAAATGACCTACAACAGTCTAGGCTTCCCCAGTGGAGTCGCCAGTTCTATTGTAAGGGATTATGCACCTAATAATCGTAGGTCAGGGGTTACCAACATACTCAAACACTTGCAGACAATTGACTTCTAAAGTGCAGAATAAGAAATAGGAGGGTTAGAAGAACTTACTTGTTAAACGACGTTCGATCCTTGCTAGTCCTCTTCCGATCTGCTCCACTTCCAAAGTCTTCAAGGCTCACTCCTCTTTCACCTGTTCAGAGACAATCTTCTAGATATAGAATGATTCATATATATATGTTAGCAGGTTAGATAAATCAAATATGACATACTGAAACATAAACAATTATCAAACCAAGATATATGAGACACATGTGGAAGAAGTAATCTCTTTATTATCAATAATGAGAAATTTCAAAGTACAACCAAACGTCTGAGACAAGGACTCCTCTGTCACCAAAGGATTCTGAGTTTCACTGCTCCAAAGACTTCTGTGAATAATCCACCAGCATAACTTTGCTCCAAAGTGTAAGTCCCTACAACCCTCCCCAAGGCCTGTATTTATATGGGTGAAATAAGGCAGTTCTCGAAGGTTGGGGAAGTTGTAGCAGTTAGGGAGATTAAGTAAAATGACTTAACTAAACTCCCATTAGCGTGTAATTTTGTGTTTTCATGTTAAGAGGTACATTCGCGGGTATGTAGTAGAGCAACCCGCGAATGACTCTCGACTCTGTATAAGTGCAACCCGCGAATACATGGATTCGCGACTTGCTATGAGGGAGACCTGCGAATGACTCGCGAGTTGTATATAATGAGAGTCACGAATACATCCCAACATGGCGAAATGGCAAAGTAACTAGCTGGATGAAGGTAGAATGTATTTCATGACAAGCCAAGCTATAGTGTTAAGGGCAAACCTCTATCCATAAGTGTCCTTTTGTGTGCCGACATGAGGGATATCAGCACTCGGACGAAGAGGTGCCACTCAGAGGTATAACAATGGGGATTGCCAGAACCAGGTTTCTATAGTTATACCGGGGATTTCACTCTATAAGTCTATTAGGTCTCTCGACTGAAACTAGGAATTATACTTCTATTCTCATACATTCATTCAAGATAACCATCTACCATTCCATCGACATATATGACAACATAATCTTAACGCATTAACACATGTTAGCTCAGTATAGCTGTGACACATATATAAGCTCATTCACCATTAAATATGCATGACACATTCAAATAGGCTTATTTATATTAAACATGCATTAGATACAACATAGATATTAAAACACATATAGACAAGATATAACATGGAAACCCATCCATGAAAAACCATAAAGGTGCTCTTCATCTGGCATGATAATTGGTTTGGCACCTTTGGTATGTGCACTCAGCTTGCAGACTCTTCTTCTGATCTTATTTCAGTTCATACATTCATATCTTGTCTCATGCTCTCTTGTTTTGGCCTCTCTTTCTCTGTGAATGGTAAATCCACATGCAACCTAGATCAATGCTCTGACTAAGAAACTCTATCCATGATTGATCTTCAACCCACTGTAACAACCAACCCACACACAACTTGGGTCGGTGCTTTTATAAGATTTTCCGCTTTTAAAATTTTTGATTCAATCGTCGACTGCGACTGACTCTCAACTATCAATCGACAGGTTGTCTTTCTATTTTAATTCATTCATTTATATCAAAAAATCGACACTATCGGCCCAAAATACAATGATGCTTTATTACTAAAAGCAAGCTTTCAGTCTAACTAATTCTTCCTGCAAAATCAGTTGAAAAATGCTTTTCTACTTGCTTTATTCCTTTTCTATCGTCATTCCTTCTGTCGTGGCTACTTCCATCGCGCGGTCAAAATCTTCATCTTTCCGAGCAGAATTCTGGTAGAATTATGTCTGACTTTTCCTAGGTCCGACACTTCCAGATACCTACAAATCCTTCAGCTCGAGTGACTAAATTCCAGTCCTTCCAACACCTTCCACTTTAGGAGGAGGATGCTACGATGTCCCTAGTTGATCTGGATGCCTCTGTACCAATGGGACAACAACTTGAGGCACCTCCCTTTACTGTTTGTCGACCACATTGTCATGTGCTATGTTTGTGTATCTATATCCAAACTCTTTGAATATCCTCCCTCCCTTCAAAATTATGAATGATTTATCTAATTTAGTGATAGGGTGTAATAAATATTCCATAGGGTTTGAATTAACCTTGACAATATGGCCTAAGTGGCCATTGAGGGCTGCAATTCATTGTAAATATCAATAGATGAGGGGATTGTCTACTTGTCATGCACAACTATTAGATGGGGGAGGGAGTCCTGTATTAATCGCTTGTGAGGCTGATCAGGGTGCAATTTTAGTTTATTGTTTCATGGACAAGGTAGACCTTGATTGATCATTGTGATTATATCTATGAGGAAAGCCTTTACTGGATTCTCTGTTTGTACTGCCCTTTGGTAGGTAATCGTCCAACTATTGGATATGTTTATGCATATCTCTATATCTATGTGCATCAAAGTCCTATCTCTAACTACCAATAATCCCATGGCTTGTGTGGAGAGTGTATTTATCACCCCCCTTACCACTTTTTCTATCTTATTCCTAAAATGTACCCATTTATTTGTATTATTGAGGTACTTGGTGGCTTGCTTATGAAAATCATCAAACTCTAAGTAGGATTGAAGTCGTCCTCTTAATGATGGAAGATCATTGAAAATATATCCCCAAGCTATCTATTTAACATCACTCAAGGTTTTTAACCATTATAACTCTATTCAAGGCTTCTTCATGCCTTGTCTTCCATGTTTCTATCTCCTCTTTAAGCATGACCACCTACTTCTTTTCTCCATGCCACTTCTTTTAGGTCTCATCCAACTTTTGGCATTGATTCTTGAGCTTTTCCTTATTTTTATGAAAGAGTCCCTCTGGTATGACAATTTTGAAGGCAACCTCTTCTGCCTTTGACTTCCATTCAACCACATCCCTCATCAATTCATCAATTTGTTGTTACAAGTGCAATACTAGTTTTGTGGATGGGGGTGGTTTACTAGTTGAAGAGTCTAGTTCCTTCTCCTTATGGGCCTCAATGATCTCATGCTACAAGGAGGTAACCAAGGCATTGGATTCTTCTACTTTGACTATTAGATCTTTTGCATTACCTTTAACAACCTCCAAATCAACAATTTTTTCCATCACTTGATTGTATGTTGATGAGGAGGCATTCTCCCCTCTCAATAAAATCCATCTCATAGACAAAATAATGCCTTCCTTATAACATCTATTAGGTGACTAGAAAAGCAGGGGGCATTTTTTTATTATCTCTCAAGTGCCTTTATTCTCTCATCCTTTTCTTGTAGAAGGGCAATGCTCATAACTTACTCATGTTTCCCTTTCCAATGGAAACCGAACCAACCTAGACCTTGTCTTTCCTTGCCTCCAAGGTTTTCACTATGGAGTTGAGAAATTGGTTCCATGTGTTAACAAAATCCAATTGCTTCTTACAACTCTCATTGGAGGAAGCAAATTTGAGGTATTTATTATAAACTATGTTGCTTGACCCTTGAGCCATCATTACATCATCCTTAGGTGGGATTCCTATTGCCTCAAAGGTGACTTTAAGATCTCTCAGCTATCATGGTTACATTTCCCCATAGTTTTTTTGAGCCAAAGGCCCTAGTGTGGTAACCAAAAATTGTCATGTTTCAACATTGTACTTAGGCAACAAGCTTACTTGTTCCTAGGATCCAGGTTTCATAGTTAAGGTAACTACCCCTTGGATTTCTGCTCTTTTTCTCTCTTTCTCCTTCAATATTTCCAATGGATTACAAGTCTCCATGGGTTGAACTACATTATCCCATGAGATTTGGTGCCTTGTTCCTTTAAAAGAGCTTGCAACATGCATATCGATCACTCCCTCAGAAGCTGCAAGAGATAAAATATTAAACAATGTAAAAGGAGAGGAAGAGGGTAGGGTATGAGGTGAAGTAACCTCCATTTGTTGGGGACTATTGGGATTTAGGACCTCCTACCCTATATTTTTTGAAGTTATAGGACCTCGTGCCTTGATTCCTTTGATGAATCTTAAGTAAGGGATTCCACCCTAGCCCTCTTTTATTTAGGCTCTTCCTTTTTTTTTCCCCTTCTTCTAACTCCCTCTTCTTTCCCAATTTCAACAAATTGATAATGTCACCTGGAGTATCAACACCTCCAATAGTTTCTAATAAATAATTTATTTAGCGTTGAATTGGTGGTGCTTCCTCTTCATCATGCATTGTGCTACCCATGTTCTTCCCTCTTTCTTCTATATGTTATTATGTTGTATATTTTTCCCCACTGGTTGTGATAATTGAGGCCCCATGTTGAAAACTTCGGGTGGGGGAGGGGGGGCGCGGATATCCCTGCACCTATGAGTTGCTTGAGGGGGGATGATACAAGAGAGGTATGTCTTGAATTATTTTCCTAGACTCATGATCTTGGGGGTTTGGTTTCTTTATCCCCTTTAAATGCCCTAATAGAAAGCGTGGGTCAGACTTCTAAGGTTGTGTTGATGTATTTGTAACTTCCGAATGTATTCACTTGTATATCTTATGTTGTATTTCATTGTACCTCGATGTTCCTATTAGGAGAATCATTAATATAATAAAGTCATGTAAAATCATAGAGGTTAACCCTCCATTGTAAGTCGGGCAAATAGTCCCCACAGTTGACGGGTACTAGGGTTATTAGACTCTCCTAGTGAGGTTGGCCCTGGTAAGTAATTGTTAAGTGGAAAACTAGTATAAATAGAGAGTGAGACTCTCTATTTGAAACACGAACTCACTAAACTGTAGCCCATGAGTGAGAGAAGAGGAGCTTGCACAAGTGAGAGAGAGAACAACTATAGGAGATCATCTTTGTGTTTTTTGGTTTTAATTTTTCCATTGGTGCTCATTCTATCTCTGAGGAAGTTGAGGGGCTTTCTCCTTTATCATTTCCCTGAGGAAAACTCTTTGTGTCTCTTGTCTCTTGTGATTATTGATGTGCATGTTATTCTCTCAAATAAGATCCTAGATCATATTGATTAAATGATAAAAATCTAACATGGTATCAGAGCTAACCTAAGAAGAAGACATTGTGCAGATGTAGAAGCTAGGGATTCTTACTTTTTGGGTCTCTCTCCATAGATCATCAGCAAAAGGAGGCTAGGCTAACTCTTCATTGAAGGGGGCATCTCTTTGTCGAAGCAGAATTTGATTTCAGAGGAGGGATTTTCTCAGAAGAGGAATTTTTGAGTGAGCCCAGCATATGATTTCTCTCCTCCTAAAAATCTAAATTTAGAGACCAAGATCAAAATTTTTGGTTGGGTAAAACTTTGGGAAAGTCAAACCCTAATTTGACCTAGGACCTGAAAACCCTAAAATACAAAAACTCGTAGTTTTGGTACATTCACTATATATCAATATTGGAGAAGGTTCAAGAGCCAAAATTTTTATAGGCCGAAGATAAATTCTTGATGTACCATGTGTAAAATTTTCAGCCTCATATTCACTATATTCTGGGAGATATGATTCCTCCAAATCAGGGTTCCAGCTTATCCCAGGATTCATCCCTAAACATGACATCTTGAGAAAATTGCTATATCTCAGGCTACGAAGGTCCAAATGAAATTTCGTAAGATGTTCCAGATAGGGCACGTACTGTAATTTCGGTGGTAAAAGTTTCAGACCCCTCAGGTGAAACAGTGACACGTGGTAGTTTGTACAAGTTCACTATGCTGAACAATCCCAAAATAAGTCACCTTGGGAAAACTTTTGTAATTCCCAATTGGTGAAACCAATTCTGCTCAAACCCGTGGTGTTAGAAAGAGGACAAACAGGTCTACCTCAGGGCAAAGTTTTAGACATAGAGGAGTAGTAATTTCATATATATTGTAGAAACAATATCAGATAATTATGTAGAAGAAATTGAAGAAAACTAGGGCATTAGATATTTTATAGTTCTAATCACAATTTTGGGAAAATGAGGATGCTACTCAGCTCGCCTTGAGGAGGCACATCTTTCTATCCAATCTGATTTGAAAGATTCCAAGTTTTGAAAATCAGGGTTTCTCTGACAAACCCTAGATCAACCAAATCCAAAACAAGGATGGACACCTCAAATCGGTAAGATCTAACCTTTTGCTGTTTACATTTGAGGTTCTCATTTCAAAATGACTAATCACACCGGATTGATGACAAGCTTGGTAAAGCTGACAATTTCCAAGCATGGAAGTATATGATCTCACTGGTTCTTGAAGAAAATGAATTAGACACCTACATAAGTGGACAGGTTCCAGTTTCAGAGAGAGATGAGGCTAAAGCCTTACACAAGAAGAACTTGGTCAATGCTAAGAGGATCACCTTATACCACAAGTGTATTCCCTAAAGACTCATAAAGAGATGTTTTATTCCTTGACCAAGCTATTTTGAAGGGAAGAATATAAAGCGGAAGAAGTATAGGAACTCTGTGATCCTTGAAGAAATTGACTTAGATCAGTATTTCAGTAAAGAATTTATAAGAGTCAGAGGGACATGAGGCTAAGGCTGGAGCAAATAGAATCATTGTGAATTCTATATAAGATCATCTAATCCCTCGTGTGTCATCCTTGAAGACACCAAAAGGAAGTGTTCGATGCTATGACGAAGCAATCAAAGAAGAATAAGATATTGTTATAACCACCTTGAATGGCCTGCCAGGATCATGGGATTTTTTCATTCGAGGAATGTGTGCCAGAAGAAGTGATTACCTTCAGCAAAATCTGGGAAGAGCGCACACAAGAAGAAGCTCGACTCATAATAAGAGAAGAGAAAATGGGAGAAACTAAACATCAAGCTCTCATGATCCAAAGAAGATCCCTCGAGTGATGAGGAATACAGAGGACTCAACTCTTGAAGAACGTCTTATCCATCTTAGCATTTGGATAAGAAATGATGTTGTTACGAATGAAGAAGATGATGAAGATGAAGGCTCAAGAAGGAGTCTACCCATGAAACGAATAGATATAAGTATTTAATTGACATTTCATGATATTATTTTGTTATGCATTTGTCTATATTCAGTTGATGTGTTATGCATGATAGAATGTTTGCATTAATGACAGTATACTACTAATATGCATGTGATGGGTAAGTAGCCCATGTTGCTATACAACTATCCATTGCTACTTATCTAGAATGAAACCTCTTTGCTGACATATTGGATTAGTGCACAATCTCAATGATGTCATGGTAGAGATGGAAGGCATCTAGAAAGTTTCTGTGAGATATAAATGAATGTTGTATTGACTAAAATAGTTGCATGATCATATCTTTATGCATACGAATTTTCCACTATGAATATGCCTTATGAAAGTTTTCTAAACATACAACCAATGCATTTGAATTATAGGAAAGATCGCATACAATCGCCTACGAGAAAAGACGAATGAGACTTGTTCCGAAGAACAAGTGACGACAATTTGAGAAATAATCCAAGATGAAGAATAATATGACGATACTTTCAAAGAAAGAAAGAGGTCTTAGACACAATGCAGTTATGTGACACTATTGAGCGACATCATTGATGCAGAACCTTCCCGCTATGAAGAAATAACCAAGAAGAAAGGGAAGGAGTGCACTGGTTAAAGAAGAATGATGTCTAGGATGCGGTATCGAGACCTAAAGGGAATTCCATAGTGTCTTCCATATGGATCTACGAGATCCAACATGCAGTAGATGGAAATATCTTGGGATACAAGGCAAGATTCGTAGCATGAGGCTTCTCATAGAAAGAAGGCATAGACTATAAAGAGACATTCGCAGCCATTGGGAGTTAAGACACATGACAACTAGACTCATGTGTGCAAATTAAAGAAGGCCCTGTACGAGCTCAGAAGGCACCCATGGGACAACACATACATGAGGAGCTTGGAGATCACCTAGAGTAATGAAGATCTTAACCTTTGCTACAAGGTTGAAGATGAAATCCTATAGAGGATGACAAGCTCACAGATGGGTGCAAGAAGAACTTTTGAAAAGGTTCAAGATAGAGGATCTTGGTATCCAGTGACCCTAGATGGATACATAGAATATTAGTAGTAGAGGAAGCTACTTGTCACTCCAGTACAAAATGTTTCAATACATAGAGTACAAAAGGCAGAGGGAGAATGATGCTTCGCTTCAGAGGGAGTGACTGTAGAAGATTTTAAGGTTCGACATGGTACGATAGGATGGACAAATTACTGATGGCTCCATGATTTACTGAGAGTAAAGTGGATTCCAACCTTTGCATCAAGGTTGAAGGTGGAAGACCAGTGATGCTCCTATTATATGTCGATGACCTGCTCCTAGAAGGTAAAGAGGAACTCATTAAATATTCAAGAAGGAGACTTGCTACCGAGTTCGAGATGAAAGGTTTGGGTATGATGCACTGCTTTCTAGGCATGGAGGTGTGGCAGAATGCAGATGGAATCCCCCTTGGTTAAGGGAAGTATGTAGTGGAGATCCTGAAGAGGTTAGAGATGATGGACTGCAAGGCCATGACAACACCTATGGCATCGAACTTGAAGCTATTGAGTGATGCTTCATAAGAGTCGGTTGATTCTACGATGTATTGTCAGATGATTAGGTCCTTGATGTACCTGACGAATACGAGACCCGATATTTGCTTTGCTGTGAACACATTGAGCTAGTTCCTGATGGATCCAAGACATGTTCACCTAATTGCTGCAAAGCATATTCTGAGGTACCTGAAGGGTACAATTGATTATGGGCTCAAGTATGAAGCGAATCAGAAGATTAACCTAGAAGGTTATGTGGATTTGGATTGGGCAAGAAGTGCCATTGATAGGAAGTGCACTTCGGGGTGCTGCTTCAGTATGGGATAAGGTGTGATCTCTTGGTTTAGTAGTAAGCAGTCCAGCGTCCCACTAAGTATAGCCAAAGCATAGTATGTAGCAGCTTGTTCGGCTAGTTGTGAGGCAGTGTGGCTGAGGAAGCTACTATCTAATTTGTTTGATCTCAAGTTGGATGCTACTTGTATATATTGCGACAACCAAAGTTGTGTGAAGTTGTCGAAAAAACCGGTGTTCCATGATAAGTCAAAGCATATCGAGATCAAATATCACTATATCACATATATGGTGCATAGAGGAGCAGTGAAGCTCCAGTATGTTGTGACGAATGAATAGATAGCTGATGTGTTGACCTAGCCATTAGCCAGAGAGAAGTTTGAGTACTTCAGGGAGAAGCTTGGTGTTCTCTAGATCAAGGTTCCTTATAAGGGGAAGTGATGAGTCCACGTGCCTTTCTGACATGGTGGTAGGATTGGTTCCTCCCATGGTCAGATGTAAGTGTTGTTCCTTTTTGACATGGTGGTAGGATTGGTTCCTCCCATGGTCAGACATAAGTGTTGTGCCTTTCTGACATGGTGGTAGGATTGGTTTCCCCCATGGTTAGATGTAAGTGCTGAGCCTTTCCCCGGATGGTAATAGGTGTGTCCTACCATGCTGATGGGTGTAAGTGTAGAGCCTTTCCCCGGATGGTAGTAGGTGTGTCCTACCATGCCGATAGATGTAAGTGCAGAGCCTTTCTGTGGATGGTAGTAGGTGTGTCCTACCATGCTAGTGGATGTAAGTGTTGGGGCCTTCCCCTGGATGGTAGTAGGTGTGTCCTACCATGCCAGTGGATGTAAGTGCTAGGGCCTTTCCTTGGATGGTAGTAGGTGTGTCCTACTATGCCGGTGGATGTAAGTGCTAGAGCCTTTCTCGGATGGTAGTAGGTGTGCCCTACCATGTCGATGATATAAGCGTTGAAGGAGAAGACCTACATGGAGACTAGACCTACAACCAACATGAAAAAGGGTTGGCTTTATAGAACTTCCTATGACGAGTAGAATGAAGAGATAGCACCATTTGCTAGAGATAGTGGGAGCAATGATGATGATAATCCATCTTTGATGATGATCCTATGATGAAGACTTGTGTTGATGAACTATGTCAAGAGAATACCTTCCTAGTTAAGAGGGAGCGTTGATGTATTTGTAACTTCAGAATGTATTCACTTGTATATCTTATGTTGTATTTCATTGTACCTCGATGTTCCTATCAGGAGAATCATTAATATAATAAAGTCATAGAGGTTAACCCTCCATTGTAAGTCAGGGAAATAGTCCCCATAGTTGAGGGGTACTAGGGTTATTAGACTCTCCTAGTGAGCTCGGCCTTAGTAAGTAATTGTCAAGTGGAAAACTAGTATAAATAGAGAGTGAGACTCTCCATTTGAAACACACACTCACTAAACTATAGCGCATGAGTGAGAGAAGAGGAGCTCGCACAAGTGAGAGAGAGAACAGTTGTCGAAGATCATCTTTATGTTTTTGGGTTTTACTTTTGCCATTGGTGCTCATTCTATCTATGAGGAGGTTGTGGGGTTTTCTTATTTATGGTTTCCCCGAGGAAAACTCTTTGTGTCTCTTGTCTCTTGTGATTATTGCTGTGCAGGTTATTCTCTTAGATAAGATCCTAGATCATATTGATTAAATGATAAAAATCTATCAGGTTGGTCCAATGGGAGGCCAAGCTCTTTCAAGGCCTCAATAGCATCCTTGATGCCTCTTTTGTCATTTATAACATATCCTCTTATAGCCATAGGAAATGTCAACTTTCCCTTCTTCTTGGCCTTTAGGAAATGAATGTTATCTGCATCTACCATTTGGCTGATGCATTCCAATACAAATACCCAGGGCGTAAGTAGCATAGGCAATATGTGGAGGGATGACTCTGTCCCATACAACCAAATATGCATTGTGTAGTTATGCCATAGTAACTAATCTCCAATTATGGTGGCTTCCCCCAATTGTAAATATGACCTAATCTTTGCAAGCATTCTTGTAGGCTCTTCACTATAGATAATAGAGAAGGCAACATACATGAATTTAGATACATATTAGAGATACGAGAATTTGGGTTCTCTGTACTTAACCCAAAGTAGCCAAACAATGCCCTTGGTGGGAAATCCCCCTTGTCGTAGATTCAAAGATTCAAGATGGTGTCCCTAGTGATAGATAAATAGGTATACTAGGTGTTAAGGGTATATGAAGATCCCAATGGTTGAGAAATTTGCTAGTCCTTGTCTTATGCCTACAGTTATGGCCTCAATGTCCCTAAAACCAGGGATATCAAGTACATTGTAGGCATCCCCAAGGGATACCATCCTTTTATTTATGTCTATATTTGTCTCCATTCCTAGAATTAGGGTGAATTCCCATGGGGCAAAGCTTATTATTTTCCAATTGGTAGGGGTAACCTCGGCCAAGTCCTAGTTGTAGCGCAATATTTGGGATAACACCTCTCTCTTAAACTGATTCAAGCTTATGTATCTTCTAGTTTGGCCCTCATGGGAGTGGACAACTAGCCCCAATTAAGTGCCTAACATTTGAGAGATGGATAGGGAATTGATAGGGAAAAACACAATTTGACCATAATCATAGTTGATAAAGGAAGAGGCAGGGTGGTAGTTTCTAACACAAGGCTCTACAAATTTAGGAAAAGGATATGGGTTTAGGATGAGGTGTTGAGTGAGACCAGATGCCCAAAGGGTATGGGCCTTCACACTAGTTATCTATCTCCCATAGGTAAAGCTTATTAACTATCTGGAAGAGGAATTGGTTGCCTAAGGGGTGCCTATAGATGCATGGCCATCAATGAAAATAGTAGCATGGGATAAGGATAGTTCACTTGTATCAAACTAAGCGTTGGTAGAGCGAGAAGAAGAGCTCCCCAAGGTGGCCTTGGAGGCTCTTGGCATAATTACAGAGGCTAAACATGGGTAGAGGGTCATCTTTATACAAGAACACCAAAGGAATAATCACACACAAAGATTTGATAGCATGATGTAAAGGTACTGAGTTTCAAGCCTAATGAGCAACTTAGTAATTTATCAGAGGGAAACACCTTGGTGGCGATAATAATGAAATGAAGGTCCATTTTCGATTGTTTGGATAGCTCTGTAAGTCATTTAAACTTAAAAGGGAACTTCTTGTATCTTGAAAACTCAAATGAATTGTAAAAATGAATTTAAGTCGTTTTGTGTACTAAAAAGAGGGGGAGGTCTTCGTTAATGGTTGAAGATACAAGCATTAAGTAGCATTCATGGTTGTTGTATGGTGGCATTGACAGTTTTTTGTCTAAGTTTGATGGACATGTGGTGAATTGTGATTAGATGCTTAGAGATAAAGTGGACAAACCCCACTCTCAGGTTCATGCCATTGGTGTGTATGTTCCCTAAGATTTTATCCATGTTGGAAAAGTGACACTGCATAATATTTCACCTTGTAGTCGAATTGTCTCAACCATTGATCTAGAGATGCAACCACATCTAATTCATCGATGCAATGACACTTTGCCTCATGGTTCAATCACAATCTTTTGCATGAATGACCAAGATACACATATTTAAATTGCTCGACACGATCTCAGTTGTTTGCGACAAGTTAGCCCCATATACTAAGTCATGATTGCTTTATTTAGTGCAAAAGATCAAGAACAATGAATTTTGTCTGTGTGACATAATCTTGTTCATTCGTGGTGTGGCCCTTACCATTATCCCATGATCATGTCACTTTGCATGAATGACCACGATTGATTCATCTCACCATGACAATATAATCTTAGTCGTTTGCAATAAGGGCCCTTGTGTTTATGCCCCAATCAAATTCCTTTGTGCAAATGACCTAGATATAATGATCTTAATATTGCTTTGTGATCTAACCCATTGGCATTGTTCCCCCCTTTGTTATTACTTGGCCATTTTCATTTGGGCGGATGGTTGTGATCCCCTAATTTGACATAATCAATGAGAATTGTTAACACTTCAAGTTCTATCTTTATACATCTACCATGTCTCTTTGCGATATTGAACTCAAGCCATGGATTTCATGGGTGGGGATGATCTCAACCATCTAATTGTTTCGTGCTTACTTGGAAGTCAATTCATGTAGGATTGTTCCAAAGGGACAACATATAGATCAATTCACCATGGTTTATCTTGATGATGTACTAATCTTCCATAGACCATGGGATGAGCACATTCGACATGTTGTGTATCTATATACTTTACAACAATACAAACTCTATGCCAATTTGGGGAAACAATTCTTCACCTTTGAAGTGCATTTGGCACATTAGCTACAATGTTGACAACATAGAATCTCATCCCAAACTAAAGAATATGTAAGTCTTCCATAATTTCCTACATCCACCAACATTTTAGAGTGATAAAGCTTGTTAGGTTTAACAAATTTCTACCAAAAAGTTATCTCTTGTTACCTTTTATCTCAAATAAATGCATTGTGATAACACAACAAAAATAGTATTTAATTAAGATTTAACATAATATAAAGCATTTAAAGAACTCAATCACATATTGTGCTTAGAGTTAATTCTGTATGACTTGACCTACATAATCAATTTAAAATTTGAACATATACCTATTTTGGTCATTCAAACATGTATCACATAAAAACTTCAATAATGATGTTTGTAAGCACTAATCTTATGATCAAGAGTTCTACATAATTATCCAACCACATACACCTTGTAACAATAGTTATTGCCTCCACTGCACTTAAACACTAGCATTGGAACACTTATCTTGGATACTTCAATAATGATGTTTGTAAGCATTAATCTTATGATCAAGAGTTCTACACAATTATCCAAGATGTATAACATTTTTATCATTATATAGTGAGATGAAATAATTATCAATATGATAATAAATCTCTACAATTTTTTCATATAAAAAAACTACAAACCATGTCCCAAATTAAATGGATGACATTCATGCATTTGTTTCACTTAGTATTCATACACTTATTCATACACCAACGTTGTTTACATGCATTTGTTTCACTTAGTGTTCATACACAAGTGGTTTAGTAAACTCAGTATCAAATAGTTTAAGTCAACCATCAAAGATACATTTTTTGTTATCCTAAACACTTATACAACTAGTCATAACTTGGTGTTCATACACAAGTGTGGTTTAGTAAACTTGGTATTAAATAGTTTGAGTTAACCATAAGATATGCATGCCCTTTTGACTATCCTAAACACTTAAAACACTTATACAACTAGTCATAACTTGGTGTTCATACACAAGTGTGGTTTAGTAAACTTGGTATTAAATAGTTTGAGTTAACCATAAGATATGCATGCACTTTTGAATCTTCCTAAACACTTAAAACAAAAAACTTAAAACAACTAGAGAAAACAATAAACACAAATCCTTAATTTTGACAAATTCGCCACATCCTTCTCTCAAATAAACTTGGCGCCTAATTTTCAAGCACCTATTTGGAAAGCAAGTCATCCCTACCAAGATCCATCAATCTAAATCCATATCCTATTTTTAGTGAGATTTATGTACATGCATGTATCATAAAATTAGGCCTTTTAATTGTATGTACTTTTGCAAAATAGTGAAGGCTATATATAGAATCAAATCATAAAGGCAGTGTATGAGAAAAAAAACCCACATAAATGAATGAGAGTTTTAAGTAGCAATTATATTTTAAGGAAATATCACATAATCTAAAATAATTATGTTGATAGATATTTTTATTTGAAATTTGGGGTGGACTACAATTTATGTTTTTTCATATACGGATGAGGATGAGACAAGTGTACTGTCGAGATTGATATTATGGTAGTCGTTCAAAATTCGAAATAAACAATTATAAAAAAAGGAATATAAAAAATAATTGGTAGCTAGCCAATGAATGGATAACTAGTAGCAATGTATGGATAACTCATAGTTGATGAATGGATAACCAATAGTTCATGGAAGATAACTAGAAGAATGTGAGATAAAATAAAAAGAATATAAAAAATAATTGATAATTGATAAATGGATAACAGGAAGAATGTCAGTGATAACATGTAGCTAAGCATGGATAACTCATAGTTGAACCCGTTTAACTACAAGAATATATGGAATAAAAACATATTTTTTATTCCATAACTATGTCTCAACCAATTGATCCCTATCTACGTGATCTAGCCACAAACTATGTGGGTGTGCTAGTTGTAAGGAGATACAATGTGAAAAACGAACCCCATTCACAAAATTTATATACAACATTTTACTAATTAAAACAGTAAGTATATATATATATATATTAGAAAATAAGTATATTTGTATAGAGAGTAGCGAGGTGCTTACAACCTAGTACTGGGGAGATGTGTAGTGTTACACAACGATGTCACGTTATGTACCAAAAATAAAAAATAATCCCCAATATGGAAAAGATAATTCCTAGTATTGGGGAGATGTATAACCCACATATAAAAAATAAAAAATAAATGTCTCTCAATGCTTGATAGATCCACCTTTAAAATGGATCTAAGTTGATATAATAATATATATTTTAAAATTATAGCCAAACCATACACCAATTTAGTATATAAAACCATCTTATTTGTGGGACAAAAGACCATGAAATAATATAACTCCTAAAATCTTACCCTTCCATATTTAAATATATATCACTACATATTTATACTTGTAATGAATAAATAATATTTATTAATTAAATTTTATATTTTTAAAAATATAACATAATACGTTTAGAAAAAACCTTTAAATTTGTTTTTTTATGACATACAAAACATTGTCACATAATGAGTTAAGAAAATTGGTTCACAATAACATGTAAACCTGCATATACTATATTTCATATGATAATAATAAAGATAATGTCAAAGTCAAGGTAGTGTTGCTCTTATCTCTTTATCTTATAAAAAAATATCTCTAAATTCATTCATGTTTTCATACTTTTCCTTTAACGTGCTTTTCTAAAATGCCCTTTCAAAAAATTTAATATCAATATCTTTGCATCTTGTAATCATTGGTAATACATGTTAAGATATTCCATAATACCCAACTATGTCATTTAACCTTTTCTATAAAATAGAAACCCATTAATTCATTCTTCTGGACCTTCACTACCGTCATTCTTTTTCCACATAATGCATGTCGGTTTAAAATTAATTATAAAATTTTCCTAATTTTATATCTTAATTATTATTATCATTATTATATATACAAAAAGCGATCTTTCCAAAATTTTCATAAAATTAGAAACAACAAGAGTTCAAAAAGCAAGTCAGACTGAAGAAAAAAAGAGCGCAAATAAACAAAAACCGCGTGACCGAGGCCAATTTTAGCTAACCCCAACTTGGAAGGGCCAATTTTAGCCAACCCCAATTCGGCAGCAAAGCTTTATTAACTCGGTAACTTCTCGATCTCTGTATTGTTTTTTATTTCAGCATGTCTGTGGCCGAGTGAGAGAGGAGAGTCCTGCTCAATCCCGTTTCCCTTACCCGTAATTCGCCTGTCACTCCCTACCCCCTGCCCCGATCAATCCCCATTTGATTTTTAACCTCCATTTTTCCGTTTTCTTCCCAATCCTGCCATTGTTTAGGCTTTCCCGCGTCCAATTTATCATCTCTGCGTATCTGCAAATTCGCAGAGATTTTGTTCGGGGTTCGAAACTCGTCAGCTGCCCTTTGTGGGTCTTCAGTCAGAGATTGAGCCCTAGATAAATCATCCCCAAGTCAACGATCTGTGAGGCGACGTTGTATTAGGCTAGGTTTTTTTCAGGGCCTGCTGCATGCTTTTAGGGAATTAGGGTTTGAGCTATCCAAGCCTGTCGCCTATATCTCATATTGAGAGTTTGCAGGTTTCGAAGCATAAGCGCTATTTGGATATCTTTGAATATGTCTGGGGAAGGACAGTATGGCGTTACAAAGCCGATATCAATGGCAGGACCTAATGAGGCCGATCTTCAGAGGACTCGGCAACTGGAAGAGGTATGACTTTTCTAAAACCAAACGCAAGGGTTATCTATTTGCATAAAATTGCATGTGTTTGGGTGTTTTAATATATTGTGTGATGACTGCGTGTAGTTTTTGGTGAGTGCTGGGCTTTACGAGAGTTCAGAGGATGGTGCTCTAAGGAAGGAGGTTTTGGCTCAAATTGATCAGGTCGGTGAACCTTGTATATTTTTCCATAAAATTCGTGTATGGATTATGAAGAGATCATAAATTTGTTTTTTCTGGTTAAGGTTCCGAGCACGAGGAAGGTCTGATTGTTTGGTGATTTTCCAGATTGCAAAAGCTTGGGTCAAGAGAATAACTCATGAAAGAGGGTATGGTGAACAATTGGGGGAAGAAGCAAATGCTAAAATCTATACATTTGGGTCTTATCGTTTGTCGGTAAGCTACTTAAGTTGTCAAGACCTTGGTTGCATTGCTTTGTATTTGTTGCATGTTCTATCTATTTTCAGTAAATAGTTTGGTCTTTAGGGTTAGTATAATTTATAATTTCACCCAATATGTTTACCATCCACCGTTGTCCACTTTTGAGATTGATGTTTTCAATTATGGACCTTTAATTCCGTTATCTAGGGTAGGTTCGGATTAACTTGGTACTTGTTTGTGTTGTAACAAAACCCTGGTTGATTTTCATGGTCATTCGATAATACTCGATGCAATTTTGTAAATATGTGGGAGTCAGTTAACTCTTATTTATGCTCATGGTCATTCGATAATACTTATACAATTTTGTAAATATGGAAGTATCATTAAACTTTTAAAGTTTCGGAAGATGGCCCCCTACATGATTTACATAATCTTCTTTTTAATATGTGTAATATTGATTAAAAGTGCGGTTGCCATAAACAAATAAACCTTATTCCTCTAAGGTTCAATATGTTTTTTGGTTTAATTGCGACTAGCATTTGAATGTTGGCAGGTACATGGCCCAGGAGCAGATCTAGACACGCTATGTGTAGGGCCTTGCTATATTATTAGGGAGGTGAGTAATGAATGTTGTCTTTTTAGTCAAATCGTTTTTCATAACAGTGGATGGTTTTGACAATATATTTCATCAATTTTAATAATATAGCTCGCAGCGAGTTCCTTGGATACAAAGCCGCTATTGTGTTCCGGATTGTTACTGTTAATCTGGACAATCAGTTTGCATTGCTTTTTTACAGGAAGATTTCTTTGGCGTTCTGCGTGATATGTTGGCTGAAATGCCAGAAGTCACTGAACTCCATCCTGTTCCTGATGCACACGTGCCTGTCATGAAGTTTAAGTTCAGAGGGATATCTATTGATTTGATTTATGCTAGCATATCACTTTGGGTTGTTCCGGAGGTAAGTTACTCCTGTACATATGATAAATCAAGTATTCATGTTCAGAAAATAGCGCTATAGTCGGTACTGTTGTTTTTATCATTTTTGCATTTTATCTGAGCCAATTGTGGTCTCTGTTTTCTTGCCGCCAAACATTCAATTCAATTCGGTACCAGTGCATATTTTTTATGGGAGTAGTGTATCTTCTGATTTTTATTGGGGAATTCATTTCTGATTTACTGTTTTTGGTATTGGTTTGTATTTAGGATTTTGATATTTCCCAAGAGTCAGCACTCTGTTCTGTTGATGAACAGAGTGCAAGGAGCCTGACTGGATGCAGAGTTGCAGATCAGATCCTGCGCCTTGTACCAAATGTTGAGGTGTGTATATCGTTGATATTTTTTTATATAGTTGAGCTCATACTACCCAACTACTGCCGATTTAGTTTTATTTCATCCAAGTTTTTTAAAATGTAATATGCAGCATTTTCGTACAACACTTAGATGCATGAGGCTCTGGGCTAAAAGGCGTGGTCTCTACTCAAACGTAAGTTATTTATATGATTGTTTATTTTATGCATTCTGTGTTTATACGACTTTAATGTCTAACAAAGGATCCTTTGGTACAGGTCACAGGATTTTTGGGTGGCGTGAATTGGGCTTTATTAGTTGCCCGGGTTTGTCAGCTGTATCCAAATGCAATTCCCAGTATGTTGGTTTCACGATTCTTTCGAGTATATACTCAATGGCGCTGGCCAAATCCTGTGATGCTTTGTCCGATAGAGGAGGGTACCTTGAGATTTGCTGTATGGGATGCACGAAAAAACCCTCGTGACCGAACCCATCACATGCCCATCATTACTCCTGCTTACCCATGCATGAACTCCAGTTACAATGTATCCACGAGCACACTTCGTGTCATGACAGAGCAATTTCAGACTGGAAACAAGATTTGTGAGGTATGGGCTTTTAAAGAGCTTTTCGATATCAAGCTTCAATTTTGATGGTCATGTAAAAGAGTCTTGTTAACATCGAGCTGTAATTTGATTTTGGAACAGGAAATTGAAATGAATAAGGCAGGTTGGGGTGCTCTTTTTGAGCCTTATCGTTTCTTTGAGTCATACAGAAATTATTTGCAAATAGACATTGTAGCTCCAGATCAAGATGATTTGAGGGCATGGAAGGGATGGGTTGAGTCACGACTAAGGCTACTTACTTTAAAGGTTTGATAACTCTCCACCAGTATATACTTTTTTGGCTATTGAGATGTAGTAATATTATTTTGTACGCACATCTGAACTTCGCTTGAAATTTAATTTTGCAGATTGAAAGGGACACATTCGGGATGCTGCAGTGTCATCCTTATCCTTGTGAATACAGCAACAAATCTAGTAAAGAACATCACTGTGCATATTTTATGGGTTTACAAAGGAAACAAGGAGTGCCAGTACAGGAAGGCCAACAATTTGACATACGTGGCACTGTAGATGAATTCAAGCATTCGGTGATGAATTATTTCCTTTGGAGACCAGGAATGGACATGTTTGTATCACATATACGTCGTAAGCAAATTCCACCATACGTCTTTCCTGGTGGGGTATTGCCAAGTCGATCTGTGAGAGGTATAAATCAAACAGTGAAGGCTTCTCCTGGGAGTAGTAGTGGAAATTCTGGTGATGAATCTCCAGAAGAGTGCAGGAAGAAGCCATCTGTGAAACAAAACAAGAGAAGATGTGAAATTGCAGACATCATTGACAAAAGAATAAAAAAACCTACCATTAGCACAAATCGTGTGGTAGCTTTTTTCAGAGCAAGTGGTAGTAGTCCATCTCAAGCCAACATGCCTGAAACAGCTTCTCAGAGGGTTATTGATGGTGATGTAGATAGCTGTCTGAAACAAAATGTCTCAGAGGTCTCGGGTATTGCTAGAACCATAGACAAAGTTTCGGACAGAACTGCAACAGAAGGATCATTGGGAAATAGTGCTGCTTTGAGAGCTGGAAATTTTCAAGATGGGCTAAAGGTGGAGGCCGGTCATTAACAAATGGTGTCTTTGCTATTTTTAGTTATCATTTATATAATTTAGATATTAGGCGCATATGTTTTGGATTCTTTGCATATAAAGATGAAATTTTATAGCATTACATCTAGATTTGATATATCATAATTTATTAATTTTTTTTGGGTTGTCCTGCACAAAGAGGTAGCAAAGTAATATTCTTTGCTGCTACTTCTTTTTAAATATGGCTAATTTAGATGCAAGTGTATTGCTTTTGAGTTTTTTTACCCTTTCCCGACTTGTTTGCCTTTTGCATTTTTCATGTTCCCGGTCGCTGGTCGTGGATTGGTTATGTGTATGGCTTCTTGGTGATCAAGCACTCGGTATCACTTGAAACGATCTTGGCAGTTCAGGCAGGATCAAAAAATGATGCTGTTGGTAAGTCAGTCAGAAGGTAAGCATAAGCCCTGCCTTCTCTTTGAACATATATTTTTCCACTTGTCTAAGTGCCGAAGTTAGTATAACACTTTTGACATTGATTGTAGGTTTAGTCTTGCTTCGAGAGCATAATGCTCAGGGGATTCTGTCTTAAACTTTGAAGGGTACTTTTCCATCAACATGGTCACATGGTCATCGAATTTTGATCTCAATGATTCTATTCAATCTTCAGACTGACATCTTATTCAAACATCTGCATTTTCATAGAAAACGCTGTAAGTGATTCCATTGTTTTTGAATTTTCTTCCTCAAGAAAGATTGATAATTACCGTGTCTGAAGAGGGAGTGGGACCAGTGTTGAGAAAATTCTCGATATGATTGGCAAAAATGGAGTCATGAAAAGATGTCCTCTGTGGAGTAAGGTTTTTATGAATGATTCAGGTCTGAATGAAACCCATGGGATACTTTCATTTTTTCATATTAGTAAGCATGCCCTTTGTGTGTAGTCATAGTTTCTGACATTTGGCATGTCTCAGTGCTCCTTCACATTTTCCAAATGTATTGTGATCTTTTCTGCTGCAGGTAATTTCTTATCTGTGTTGAGAAAGGATGGTTATACCGCAGAGTTATTGTCACTCAGCCTTTGAAGTGCAGTACATCTGTGCTAAAGACAGGTTGCTGTGTTTAGGTGTACATTAGGTTGGGGGGGGTCTCATTTGGGGTGGGTGGGTGGGGGGGCGTTCCGAATGGAAGAGGTTCAACTATTTTAGTATCTATTGGGGATATTTTCGTGATTCTGGGTATGTAGACGCTTAGGTGCTACCTCCCGGTTCAACTAATCGGCCAAACTTGATGTAACATATACTTCTTTTGGCGGAAAGAACTTGTTTATAAAATGGGCATTTATTCATTGTTTCTTATACTGTGGTTTTCATCTCTTGGATGTTGGAAAACATGTTATGTATGTCGATTGAATTATGTGCGGATTGTCAAGGGGCATCTTGGAATTCATGGGCATATTTAAACATTTGAATAATTACGGAAAAGCCTGATAATAAAAACGGAGTTGCAGCTTTTCCTCTTTCAGTGAACAGTAAGATTGTTTATCAAAATTAATTTATTTGCTTTGGTGGAAATATTGTTTTACACATCTATTGATCCCTAGAAGAGAAGTCTGCTAATTGACTTGTCCTATGCTGACCATCAAACCATGGTTAAGTGTTTTTTTTTTAAATTTCCTTAATTACTAGCATCGAATATGTAATGACCCTCGAGAAGTCTGCTAATTGACTTGTCCTATGCTGACCAGTAAACCATGGTTAAGTGATTTCTTCAATTTTTTTTAAAGAATTCTGTGTATCATGGCAGAATAATTCATGGAAGAGGTTCAACTATTTTAGTATCTATTGGGGATATTTTCGTGATTCTGGGTATATAGACGCTTAGGTGCTACCTCCCGGTTCAACTAATCGGCCAAACGTGATGTAACATAATACTTCTTTTGGCGGAAAGAACTTGTTTATAAAATGGGCATTTATTCATTGTTTCTTATACTGTGGTTTTCATCTCTTGGATGTTGGAAAACATGTTGTGTATGTTGACTTGAATCATGTGTGGATTGTCAAGGGGCATCTTGGAATTCATGGGCATATTTAAACATTTGAATAATTACGGAAAAGCCTGATAATAAAAACCGAGTTGCAGCTTTTCCTCTTTCAGTGAACAGTAAGATTGTTTATCAAAATTAATTTATTTGCCTTGGTGGAAATATTGTTTTACACATCTATTGATCCCTAGAAGAGAGGCCTACTAATTGACTTGCACTATGTTGACCATTAAACCATGGTTAAGTTTTTTTTTAAAAATTTCCTTAATAACTTATGTAATGACCCTCGAGAAGTTGCTAATTGACTTGTCCTATGCTGACCAGTAAACCATGGTTAAGTGATTTCTTCATTTTTTTTTAAAGAATTGTGTTTCATGGCAGAATAATTCATTTTAAGCAAATCTTAGTGTTCGCGAGTGCTCAACCATGCTGCTATTCCCAATTTTTGTGTTCATTCATTATAAGTTATTCCGGAGTTGTATCCATTCAACTGTGAACAATACCTTGGTGTTATCTATGGAGGTTATTAAGTGAAATGATGACGAGAAAGAGAGGTGAACCTAAAGTGCTCATTTTCTTTAAATTGCTATTTAATAATTACAAATAGGTTGATTTATATATTATAGTAGTTTCCATTAGTATATTAGTAACACACCATAAGGTGATTAAAAAAAGAGGATACCGTTGTCAGTACCACAGCATAAATGTGATTAAAAAGCAAAAATGTCGTAAAAAACAGCGCCATTGTTGGAAAAATCTTTTAATTGAAAAATTAATTAGGATTAACAACACATTTGTTTTCAAAGTGTCGTGTTTGTTTTAAATATTTAGAAAAACTAGCAGCAATTTAACATATTTAATAACGTTTTATAAAAACAAGCAACAATTTATCCTACCTAATAAATAGTTTATTAAAAGTTTAAATATACATGCCTTACTTGAAATGCTTATGACCAAGTTAGATAAACATTTTCACATGTCTTTTAGAAGTGTTCATGACCCAGCCAAGATAAAAGTTAATTGAACAAGCTAAAGATAAAAGTTAATTTTAGAACTTGGAATGGTTAATATGATACAAATACTTCTTATTTAGCTTTACTAAGTCCGTTGTATGTAAGTCTGTTGTATAGAAGTTGGAAGGCTCTAATTTTTAAAACTTTCTGAAATAATTTAAAACTAATTATTTTGGGTTCTATTTTAAAAAGTTTCTTCATAAATTTTTTGGCTTCTTTTGTATAGAAGTTGAAATGCTCTAATTTTTTAGACTTTCTGAAATAATTTAAAACTAATTTTTTGTATAATAAGTCCGAAGGCTCTATTTTTTTAAAATTTCTGAAATAATTTAAAACTCTTTTAATTGAGGTTTGATATGATTGAATATTTGTATTAATTATAAATATTTCTTTATAAAACATAACACTAATTAATAAGAAATGCAATAGCAATTTATGGAGTTAAAAGATGGATTTTTTTAGTCCTTCATATCTTCTTAAAAAAAATTGTAAAAAAGTATTTTTGTTTTTATAACTAAATAAGAACTGATATCCATTTTTCAAAAATTTATTAGGCTAACAATAATTCAGTATAGAATCAATGTTTTAGTAGGTGGAGCAGCAAGGACAAGCAAAGTGAAATTAGAATAAATGTTACTTGCATTCTTTTCGATTTAAGGGAAATTGTGTATATATATACACACACAATTTGGTGATGCTTGATTTCATCTTTCAGGTACCCAACTTTTCCATCTTAATCCAAAGGGGTGTATGTGAGTCCAAGCAACAGTGGATAGGAAGTGGATAGTTGCCAAATGTTGAACATCTCCTACTTGGCATTCATTTGCCAAGTAATATAGCTAGAAATTGATGTCTTTTGCTAATGGAAGGTGCTCTCTAAATTTGGTGGTTTTGGGATGAAGAGAAATAAAAAAGGTCAGCAAAAGCAATAGAGATGTGAATGTCTTCTACTAAATCGTCAAAGCTTCAAAATGTGATGCTTGATTGTCAAACCATGATGTTGATGTCTTATAGTTATTTATTTTTATATAACTATTTATTATTATTAATTACAAATCATTAAAATATAAAAATTGGTTATTGTAGAAAATTGCAATCCAATTTCATAGGTTTGCTATAAAAATAATGCATTTCCAAGGGTGTTTTGACAAGTTTCAAGGGTTAATCTTTACTCAACAAACAAAACAATAGCATAACTAATAATGTTCTCTCAAATTTAATCTCCTAACTCTTCCAAGAAGGGTGATGTAATAATTTGTAAGATTTAGGGATCATTATTTTGTGCTATGTTCTTGGATGGTGGGTGGAGGTGATTTGTGTTGCCTTGGTATTGTTTGGATAGGTCACTTAAGTCTTTGATTGTGTAATTAGATTCAAATGATCCCAAAAATTAAATTATATAAGCAAAGCTAGACATTCTTTTGGAAAACATTTAGTGTTGTTGAATGTGTTGGAGTAGACTCCAAAATTTGGGAGTCGAGACACAAGAGTGGTGAACCCAAAAGAAGTTTAGATCTAGAAGTCATTTGCTGATTCACTAAAAGATGCCATTCTACATCTTATTGTCTCTAGATAAATATAACTGTGTTGTAATCCTCCAGGTGGTCACCTAGTGATTTTGCCATCTTATTTTATTTTGGTTTCTTTAACCAGCATAGAGTAGATGTAGTGTTATGATGTCAAGTAATTTAATTGTATATTTATGATTGACAAAGGTGTGAATTTAAGATTTCACCTAGAAGATTTGTCTAAGCACATGCACATTGATGATGGTGGTAGTTTTGATGTGTGGTAAAGTCATAATGTGGATGCATGTAAACTTGATAATGTAAATTGGTTACATGAGTTCTACATTCATTTAAAAATCATAGTTAGATGCAAGCATGAGTAGGGTGCATACAATTAGGGCCAACAACATAGGCTCATATGTTGATGGAGACACAACTTAGATAGAGATAAACATATTGGTGAGCAAGGACAATTGGAGGAGACCATCTTTTTGGAAAGTGTACTCTTGTAACTAATCAAGATATTAATAGACGGGATGTGAATCATTATGAATCCATATTCTCTTAGCTTGTAGTATTGTGTATTTCTTTCCAAGAAAACAATGCAACATGTTCATTTGTACATGAAATGTTGACACTGCATTGAGCAAGTATAAAAAACAAGCAACCTAAAAGAGCTATTAACTTTGCTCATAAAACTTAAGATCAAGTAATATTAAAGCTATTGCCTCTAATCAATGATTACATACATTTTGATAATATGATTTTCAAAAAGTTGTGTACATAAATGATAATTGATAAGATCTTCACAAATGCCAATTTAGACTGCTATATAAACCATTTTCTACTAGGAAGGGTAATTTTGACACCATCCTTCACCTCAAGGATGAAAATCCAATCCCCCTTGCTCACCCTCCTTAGTTGAGTCTATTGAACTTGCATTAGTGGTGATCTTGTTATTGATCCTTTTAATCAACATCGTACACATTCATAGTTCCATTGAGCCTTCTCTCTTTTGGCTCACATTTGAGAGGCTCATGAATCATACACATTTGTAGAGGCTTTTGGCCATCCAAATTGGGATGCAAAAATGAATGAGGAATATCAACCATTAATGGAAAATGATACTTGGGAAGAAAACTTGTTAGATGTAAATGGGTGTATATGACAAAGTACATCAAAGAGCTATATCACTTGAATTTCCCACGTCCTCAAGACCTTGGAAACCACCTATCCTACGAGATCGACCAATGAAATTCCTACATCTTTGCATCTAGAAGGAATTTGTAAATTTGTTGGTGTAGTAATATTTTTGGGATCCACCTACACCATTGTTGGAGACCAATCTCAAATGTATCCTTGTATTGTGTTGTTCGCCTCAATATACATCTCTAACCTTTTTTTTGTGGACTCAAAAATTCTGCATTTGGTGGTACGTCACAACATTCTCCTCTTTCACTATTAGTCGTTTTGAGATAAGTTGGTGTTAATACTTTTCAGCTCATAAGTGATCCCATAGTCAACACTTGTAACCAATCAAATATGGAGGACTAGAACACGGATCTACCCAAATAAGTGGCCACGACCTTGAAGCATACAATTGACTAGATCCACATCAATCAAGTTAACCAACAACAAATGTTGAATATCATGGATAAACACAAGGGTCTAGATCCCCACACCAAAGGATCAATCCATCGATGTAGTGGCCAATCAAGAACAAGGCTCTCACTCTCTCTTCCTCGAAACCCAACTTCCACCATTTCATGATAACAATTCATGGCACTATTTCCAAAATGTTGACATGCACAAAATTGATGGCTCAGACCCCTTGTGTTGGATTAGCCAAATGGAACACTATGTTTCTCTCCATGGCATCAAGGATGATCTCCAAAAGTTAAAAGATGGGGTGTTATATTTATACTCATAATGTTGGCAATGGTACTAGAAAAATTATTGTTGCTATGTCACTTGGAGCCACTCGTATTATGTCTTCCATGGCTCCTTCTACTAGCACCTCCAGCATGTTGGAATTAAGAATCCAATAGTTATATCATGATGCAATGGACGAATGTCAACACCTCATACTTTGTTATAAATGTGATGAAAAACATTTCCAAGGGCATAAATGCAAAGAACATAAATGATTCCAAATAAATGTATCCCCACATGAGCACCCATAAGACATACCAATTGAAGGCATTCATGAACCATAAATAGGGGATAGCAACCCATCCATGGAAGATGAAAACATGTTGCAAGATTTTAGGGAGGAACACAAAATCTCACTTCATGCCTCATCCAATTTCTCCACACCATAGACATTGGAGTTGATAGGCTACATCAGGCACCATAAATTCATTGTATTAATTGAAAGTGAAAATACCCACAATTTTATTCATTGGAGAGTGGTCGAAGAAACCCATTGCTATGTCTAGCCTATACTATTAATGCAAGAAGGATGCCCTTTGGCCTTCACTAGTAAGCAATTATATGATCAAAATTTGAGAAAATATACATATGAAAAAGAGACGATGTCCATCCTTAACATTGTTGAGACATGGTCGGGGTGGCAGGGGGGGCTGGAGTTTTCTTCACTCTGGATGGATCGCTGGATATTAAGTTCGCATGGGGGCTTGGTATTGACTCCAACAATATGGCAGAAGCCTTGGCTTTATGGTAAGGTCTGAGGATAGCCAAGGAAATAGGAATCTCTGAGCTAATTGTTATTGGAGATTCCATAATTGTTATCTGCGCTCTAGCTAAAAACCTCATGCCCAATAATATGGCTCTAAGGCATCTTATTCACAATATCGCGGCGCAAACCTCCTCTTTCAAAAAAATCAAATTTTCCACGTGTTGAGGGAAAACAACTCCAATGATGATCATGAAGCTAACAAAGGCACCTCCCTTAGCCATAGGGAGCTTATTCTCAATAATCAAGGTTCTTTTTGCCCACCCCCATAGGCCTGGGGGATTTTTTTGGGCTCCCCCTCTGTGGGCCCCAGTCTGTCCGAATGCCGTGTGCTGGAGGATTGCAAGGACAGGTGGTGCGTTCCTTTCATGTGGCCATGCGAAGGTTGGTTTAAAGCTTGGATTGGACTATCTCTTTGTCCGGTGCGAAGACAGTGGCCTCTTCACAGCTCCGTCCCGCGTCTCAAACGTTTGCAGGATAGGTGACCTCAGGAAGAATCATTGTTTGACATTAGGGGTTACGTTGGTTTTAATGGTTTTCATGGATTTGGGCTTCTCGCCTGAGGTGAGTTCAGTAGGAGTCCTATTGAATATGGGTGCATCGAATGTTATCATGGTTGCATTTACCATCCGCACATTTGAAACTCGAATGATATCAGGTGGGAAGGTGAGAGGAGTCACGTCGAATCTGGATCAGAGTAGTTTCATGATTTCTCGCGAGCTGGATTTTGAGATGACGCCAAGCTCCCTGGGCCTCAAGGTTTTAAAAGGATGAAATGCTGAGAGCCGAAGCATTCAGGATGCGGCTCTGTTTGGATATCTCCAAGAGCTTTGTCGACTCTTTGCTTAGAGTTTGCTGATATTTAGGGTGGAAGCGGGGTCCTCATCCGCGGTTGCGCCTGTCATTCCAAACACGGTGGACACGAAGGTGAGAGAATTGAAAAATGAACTCAAATCGCTGCAGTCCCAGGTGAATGCTATCGATTATGAAGGCAGAAGGAGATTGGAACATGTAAACAAGGATTTGGTCTTCCTGCGCAAGAAATTCAAGCGGAAGGTAAAGCGGACTGAAAATTCACTCACTAGGCAGATAGTCGAGCTAGAAATAAAGGTGAACAAGCTTGCTCTCAAACTTGTCAAACATGAAGCGTCCGGTAATGGAATGTCCTCCAGCTCGGACAGATAGAAATCGTCTGAGTGCTCTGGTCTACCGTCTTGCATGTACATGCCTCTCAGTTTCTTTTCATAGTTATAGTTCTTTGTACTTTGCATTATGGTAGTTCTTAGTTTGTTACTCTGTTAAAAATGGTATAAGGTCTCAGACTGTTCATGTTGCCACTTCTTCAAGGGCATTTTTAAGTTGGCTTAATTGCCTTTGCCGCTCCCTCAAGGGCACCTTTGTCTCCTATGGTTTTTAAGTTTGATGGTTTTCAGCTGCCGCTACCATGAAGGCCTTCTGTAATATGGAACCTTTTTTTGGTGGTTACACCACCCCCTATATAATATAACTGATATTGTCTAAAAAAACATTGTTGAGACATGGTGTCCTTATTTAATAGGGAGATGCTTCTAGATTAAAATTGGCCATCATAGCCTTAAAATATTTCCTTGAACAGAGGTTGTCATCTCTAGAGCAACATAAGCGGGTTACTAAAATATTGAGGTATGATTATGTGATTATATAGAAGAAAGCGTGAGAAAATATGGTGGTTGATGCATTATTTAAGCAATTTAAAGATGAGGTTTCTCTCTTTGCATTATACTTACAAGTTCCAAGTTGGCTTGTGGAAGCACATAACAAAAGGGTGGAGAATGACACAATAATGCAACTCATCTAATGACTTAAGGAATATCTAAACCCTCCGACAAGGTATACATGGAAACACGATATATTGCTCTATAACTAGTGTATTTTTATGGCACCAATTCTAGCCTTCAAACAAAGAATATTAGCAGATTTGCATTCATCACCCTTAGTAGGTCACTAAGCCTTTCATAAAACCTATGAAAGGATTAAGCGCTCATTCTTTTGGGAAGGCATAAAAACATACATCCAAACCTTTTATTTGGCCCATGACACTTTCCAACGACACAAGGGAGAAATTGTAAAGTTTCCAAGGGTATTATAGGTACTTCCCATCCCGACCCATATATGGATTGATATTTCTATGGATTTTATAGCAGGGATTCCTAGATTTGATAATAAATCAGTCATCATGGTGGTTGTTGATCTTCTTTCTAAATATGCCCACTTATGTTCCTTGTCACACCCTTTTACAACATCATTATGTGCCCAAGTCTTCATGGATTACATTTTTAAATTACATGGCATGCCAACTTCCATTGTCTCTGATTGGGACCCTACCTTCACAAGAAACTTTTGGCAAAAGTTATTTAAACTTCAGGGTACCTAGTTGAAACTCATGATGCTCTATCATACACAAATTTATGTTCAAACAGAATCCATGAATAAGTGTTTAGAAAATTATTTGAGATGCTTTGTTTCAAAGAAGACACATCAATGAGAACATTGGCTTCCTCTTGCAAAATGGTGGTATAATACCACTTATCATGGAGCCACCAAAATGACCCACTATGAAGTAGTATATGGCCAAAACCCCTTTCCTATGGTTTCCCATCTACAAGGAACTTCTTGAGTCCATTTAGTGGATAACACACTTCGCACCAAAGAAGCTATTATTTTCACACTTTAAGGACAATATGGCTATGGCTCAAAATAAAATGAAATAACAAGATGATTAGCACTGTTCAAATGGTTTGTTTTCAGAAGGGAATAATGTGTTTCTTCGATTTCAACCTTATAAGCAAACTTTACTAAAAAATAACCCCCACTAGAAACAATCCCAAAGTTCTATGGACCTTACAAGATCATACACCACATTGGACAAGTGGCCTACAAGCTATCTTTTCTAGATCACTCCAAGATCACTTGGTCTTTCATGTATATTGCCTCAAAAAGGTGGTAGGATCCAATTGTAAAGTGTAGATCAATTTACCATAACTTGATGAGGAAGGATCCATTTGGCTCCATTCGGAAGCAATATTGAATACTAGGTCACGTCAATTTGTGAAAGGAGTACAATCAAAGAAGTTTTGATCTAGTGAATGATATGCAACTAGAAGGAAGGTTAGTTGTGACATATTTGATCCTATTGATCTTGTTGTGAAATCAAATTTAAAAAAAATGTTATATTGTTGGTTGTTTATTCAATAAGAAGGTTTCCATGCTTTATCTATGTCATCTATGGTTTCATATTATTGTTGTCCTTATCTTGTTCATGGTTGCATGCTATTACTTCGCTATAATTTCATGGTTGTGATGAAGCATCTCATTTAAGGGATCTCACTTTATTTTTGCATAATTTGATAAATGGTTTATGATTAATTGTGATACATCAATGATAGCTTAATTACATCTTCTCTGTCATATTTAAACCCTCTTGTTCATTGAATTCATCGCCCAATTGGATACACAAAGGTCTTGGTAAAATCCGTAAATAATTTTATTTTAAAGAAAATCATAAATCAATATTTTCTAGGGTTCCCCCATTATGCTAGGAAAGAACCAACATAAAGCTAGAGGAGAAATTGTGATAATGGCAATGGACACCCTTCTTAAGTTTCCCTAAGGTTTCACTTGGTTAAGGGACTTTGTAACAATCTAGGTGCATGTTTTGGAGGTAACATGCAAAATTTGTGTTAAAAAGGAGAAGATAACAATAAAGTAAAATAAATAAACCAATATAAATACATCTCAACCCCAATCTATTAAACACAAAGAGATTAAAAATATATTTTTTAGACATTTTATTATTATTATGAACTTCATGTGTTGTGATCATACATTTTTGGACCATGGTCATTGATATTTCTAGACGACACTCTAAGCCTTGTACATTGTCCATTTTGACACATGGAAGCATGTCTTGATTTATGTCATGATTTGACCTCTCATCCATCACATATATGTGACGATTGTTGATTCGTCTTATTCCCACCATGTCAATCCCTCTTTTGTCTTCAATCATTTTCACTCCTACACATCAGTCCTTACACATTTTGTGACATTGGTCATGGCACCATAGATTTTAGATTATAGTGTTTCTTAGGTACCCAAAGTTACAAGAAGTGGTATTTATATACGGGGAGTTGAATAATATTCAATGTTGTCCTCGAAAGTTTAGATATAAAGACCTAAAGAAGGCCACCAATAACTATAGTGGCCAAAGCTGACTTGGGAAGAGGCTCGTTAGGAACCGTTTACAAAGAGATTCTCCCAAGGATAAAACCATGGTAGTAGTAAAACACACCCCAAATTCTTTCCACCCATGTTTGCAGTCAAACTTTGTATGTTTTCTTTGAGCCTAAGATGTGCTCTTTCAAACAGAATGCCACTTCTTGGGTGACTTTGGAGGCCACACTTCCATTTGGGCCCTCAACTCTACTTGCCACAAATGTTATCACTATTGATTTTAAACAAATGTTGTTATAGCTCTTAAGGCTGTAGTGAACTCACTAAATACTACTGACCAAAAAACTAATATTTTTACCTTGTTATTGTTTCACTTTCAACTTCAATTGTCTTGTTTTTCCCTTTTAATAGTTTGAAAACCTATTAAAGAACTTCAAAAAAATGTGCATTTAGTGCATGCGAATGACCATTTATTCATATCCATTGAACCCTCACAACTTTAGTAACAATGTATCCCACTATGACAAGGTTGTAAACATCCACAACTCTATGAATATTCTCAATGAGCTTCTATCTAGTTCAAGTGAGATGGCAATGCGTAAACTGACATGCATTTGGAATTCCCCCGATCTAGGAAGAATGCCACTTTTGTAAGAGCAAGATAAGGTCATCATAGCCACCCAATTTTTATTTATTATGTTTGTGATTTTCTAGTTAATAGTTAACCATCATATCATGCTATGTAAATGTAAATGAAACAAACATAAATATGATAGTTTGCAGATGTGAATTTGAGTCTAAATAAAATTTTAATGTAATCATCACCTTTTTAAACAAAGAATGCATGTTGTGAGGGCTCGATAATCGAAGGTGAAGACAAGTTGCATTGCCACCACTGTGCAAGACATATTTTGTGGTGTTCAGAGCAATTTCAATACCATTGTTATATGTATGAAGAAATCATATAAAATAACTTGTAAATTATCCTATTATATCTAGTCACTATTATTTTGTTGTACATAACTTCCATTATTATGATCATGGCACTTTCTAGAAGTATATTCTCTCACTCTTGCTCCCTACTACAAGATATGCTTAAGGTAAATGAACCTAGATGACTGAAGAGTAGGATGGATAGAAATGCAAAGAGTAGAAAGGATGGAAATGATTAAGAGAATAAATTTGAGTGCATGCACACCCACTCTATAACACATAGATTGCCCATGTATGTTTGGAAAAATAAATCCGTCACAATTCATTTGAGGTAAGTATCAAAACCAACCATGTGCTATGTTGTGAGATTGTACCATGACCATTTTGTTGTCACATGAGGCTTGAAATTGGCCTTTGTTTTATCCTTGAAATATGCTTCCTAATTGACCTCTACATTGAATGGAACAAAGCAAAGCCGATGTTTATAAAAATATAAAGTTATTAATCCCTGCATTGTTCTTAGACTTCTGAAAATTTTGATTTTAACCAAACTTTAATCTAATAGTTTCTATTTTTCTTAGTATATAATATATTTAAATTTTATTTATTTCAATTCTTATTGGCCATTGACGTCGAAGTCTTATGGTAGATATGGCGACTAAGTTCCTAGATGGAGGGTCATTTAATCTTGATATTAGAGCCCATTAATATATACATCAAACTAAATACAATATTTTAATAATATCTTGAGCTAGATAGTAGAAAAGTTCTACGACAATGGATCATTTGATTTTGGTATTAAATCTCATTCATTCATATGCCAAATTATATACAATATTTTAATTTTCATATATTAGAACTTTTGGCATAGTCTTATTACTAGTTGAATATTTATTGTTGGATACATGATTTACAATATGATTTTCAAGTATATTGAAATACATATATACATTAATTATTGTAATCCTTATCAAAATAAAATTTTGCACCACATTTAAAATTTACAACGTATTTTTATCGATTATTTATTCATCGTCTTGTTTGAAATTTTCAATGCATTTTTATAGACTATCTATTCACCACCTTGAATATCCATTTAGAGTGCTTGTTCTTCCAGAGCAACTTGCAATGGATAATATACCTATTTACTTGCTTATGTTGCTATTCCTTGGAGCATAAGAACTTCTTTTCTTATTCTTCCAAAGCAATTTCGTCTTTTCCTTTTTAAATGTAATTTGTTTATAAACTTCTCATATATGCATATTGTGGAATCTTACTCTGACAATTACTTAGCTTCATCAACTAAGCTTACTTTGAGGATTCCATAGTTGTGTACACCAATATTTGAGGAGACCCTTGAACACACTACATACTCTAAAAAAGGGAATAGAATTAAGTAAGCATCATTCGTTTAAGCATATTTTTTCTTAGGACAAAATCAACTTGCTTTCCCCTAGTCAATCGCTTCCAAGTCAACTTGGCGACTTGACACATGTACGACTACATTTTATAACTATAAAAAACTTGTGGATAGAGACAAAAATATATTTAGTAGCATGGTGTTTCATTAAATATATTATGTAATCATTTATATAATAAACCATTTAAGGTGCCTTTGCTATGCACATGCCTCTGTTGTTGATAGGATATCCAAATTACATTCGCACTTATTTTTCTTCTTCATTACCTTGCATGCAAGTATTTGTGTTTACATTCTTACAATAACAACATTGATCGAATTGAAATTCCTCCCTTATTTCCCCCTACGTTCCATACCTAGTGTACATGTCCTCTTCCATGCTCTTGCTTTCCCTTGGGTGGTTTACCTTGTTTAAGTTTCACCCCTAGTAGTAGGAGCGTTTGCTCCAATTTATTACTTTGATGACCCAAGAATCTGTTGATCTTCATCCATCTCTAGAACCAACATCAATTACTATTGAAGTAGGATCAGTTCCTTTCCCGTTTTACATAGTCTGAGCAATTTACTAATTAGCACCTGCAACTTAAGAACTAACTGCATTTCTGAAGATAATAATATTTATTATTTAATAATATTTTAATATTTGTTTTAAGGAAGATGTTAGGATTAATATTCATATCCTTTTGTCACATGCTATACTGTATATCCATGGGTTACTTGACATAATTAAAAGTAAAAATAAATGTAGTCTCAACCCAAACACACACGTTCCTTGTAGATCGTTTACACTTGTCTATTAGAGTTACAAGCCTATGACATTATTTACACTTGTCTAGAACATGGTTGAATCTTCTCGATTACAATTATAACCATTCTTGCTACTTGGACATGGTTTCATTGAATGATTTAAATTTGGATTTGAAAAATCCAAGGCTACAAATTTCTTCTCCCCGGACTCTTGCAATGTGGTATTATTGGCGACAATTCATTAAACACGTCAATGTTTGTATGGCCTCCATGTTCTTACTATCCATCTTTGAGTTTAAGGATTGATACCACATAGATAAACCCTTTATTCAAGATTACAAATAATTGGAGATTAGATTTAATCTTCTATTGCCTACATAAATTGAAGATCGGTAGTTAAGTTTAACTAGGATAATCATTATGGAAAATGAGCAACGACCCAGGCGAGGAGTTGTTACTGACTTTAACGAAGATGTAGGCCTTGCTATCTCAAACCCATCTTTATCCAATTTGATTACAACCTCCATATTACATTATGCTAAAATACATAGGTACACATGACATCATGACATGACAATGTTTTAAATCACTATTACTAAGTATATGTTAGAGTACCTTTGTGGTACATTAGAATAGGTTCTTTATTGTATTTTGTACATAATAAACCTATTATATAGCTTGGGAACAACTATATGTATTGAGGCTAGTACTGCAAAAGATAAGTGTATTGCGGATAGTACTACAGAAGCAAGGTGTATGTCCGAGAGTAGTATAGAAGCAAGGTGTATGTCCGAGAGTAGTACAAAAGCAAATGTATTTTGCGGATAGCATTACCTACCGAGGAGTAGTGTAGCTTGCAAGGTGTATGTCCGAGAGTAGTACAAAAGAAAATGTATTTGCGAATAGTACTACCTATCGAGGAGTAGTGTAGCTTGGATGCTACATGTAAGGATGAAATACTTGAGACTACTATTATTAGGTGTTTTTAAAATCAATCTTTCTAAGAACCTGATGTTTCATGTTATGTTGAAACACATTAATATGAAGTATCACTTCATCTTAGTCATGGTCATGTAATTAAAATTTTAGTACATAGCTACTGATGAGCATATTGCAAATGTGTGGAGAAGTTGCTATCAGTGACGAAGTTTAATCCTTCCAAGATAAGCTTCGTTTGACCAAAAATGTATGGTATAGTAGAGAATGTCTCCCTTGCTGAGAGGGAGTGCTGATTGTAGAATATCATGAGTCATTCTCCAGACTTGTGGTTTGTATCAAGCCCTTTCTATATCCTTATATGATTGAGGTTGTGATGCTCGTACTATAAAGTATTGTTGTTTGTATCAAGACTATAGACTTGTGGTTTGTATCAAATCAAGTGTTCTCATAGAAGGTACCCTATGAGATGGGCCTCCAGTTATAGAGATGAGTTTGTGAGTAATATCAAGCTGAGTCATATGAGTAGTATCAAGATTGTAGACTCATGAGTAATATCATTTCCTACCAATATCCTCATTTATTGGGGTGTCATATTTTACTTGGTAAAGTGGTTAAACTATGTGATGTATTACTAGTCATGGTCACTGAGTGCTATAAGTCTCCTTTTGTGATTAACTACCCCTAGAGTGATATACTTCAGCATATGATTATATGACCTAGGGTAATATAGATGATCATTAGTATGGAATAATTCTTTTAAGTATGATATGATAAGATGGATAAATAATTAATACACATATGGACCATGCAGTAATTAATTAATGATAATGAGATAAAGCATATAGAAAGAGAATGGATTCAAATTGCCTATATTTACCTCCAATTGAACTTGAATGGTAAAGGCTTCACTAAATCCTAAATTTTAATAAAGCATGCCTTAGTTAACTAAAGAAGTTCAATGCAAAAGATAATAACATAAATTAAACATTGATGGCATTAATTGTGAAAAACCAAAGACATTCAGTTAGCCTCCTATCTTTATGGTTATGAACTCAATTGAAGACTGAGTTTAGATTAGTCATTTCACAATTAGTTCTTTCAATTCACATTCAGTTCAGTTAGTTCACATTCAGTTAAAGTCAGTGCACATCCAGTTAAAAGGTAACTACGGAATGAGGGTGCATGTCTTGTGCATGATGGAGAATCCGAAGTGCTTGATTATACTAGAGCTTGGGAGGGTGCTAATGATTACATGGATGGAGTTCTAGTGCAAGCTCCTCATTGTGAATGCAATATGTGATGCTCTCATTGTTTTGATAGAGCCTCACATTCGCTACCTTCTGCATGCTAGGTGTTTTAGCTTTTTATTACTATGCTAGGCACATGGCAAGATTAACACAATGGATTATTATGATTTATTGAATCTCTCTTCTTTACTCCTGAGTTGAAATCTCTTATCGGGAAATAGGCTTATGTGTTGTAAACCATTCTTTGCAAATCTATCTATTATACTCAAAGAATTGTTGGTTTTTTCATTCTCTGTGTTTGGATGGTTTTCATAGGGTATATCTTGTCTCTCATGGTTGATTGATTTATACGGCTGATTTATGTGGTTGATATATTTATGAGATTTATATGAGGCTGATATTTTTATGAGATTCATATGTGGCTGATATATTCATATGTGGTTGATTTATGAGATACATATGTGTTGAAATTGATTGATAAAAGTTTTAAAGTTCAAGCTTCTCTGATCCTTCTCAAACATTCACAATAAGAAGCTATTTTCGATGGATTACCAGAAACAAAACAAGAAGCATGACTAGGAGCAAAAATATAAGCAAAAATGGATGGAAAATTGGAAGTCATCTTAGGCATTATTTTTAGTGCCATTTTAGGCACTAAAATAGGATCTAATCCAAGCGCTAAATCAAGCGTTTTTTTAGGCGCCACTTTTTTGGGAGCTATATCTAGTGCTTAATTAGGCGTTACGTCTATCACTATTTCCAGTGACAAAGTGAACATGCACTGTGGGGTCAAGTTTGGCATTGGAAAAAAGTGCACAATTTCTGAGCTAAAATACACTAAATTACGGTGCTATTTAGGAGCTAATTGGCTATTTTGTTGTAATGTCCATAACCAGGCGAAAATTCGATTGAATCAAAATATAATTAGATAAATATATGATATCAATGGGGATAAATTTATAGGTATTGTAGATGTTAGAGAAGATGCGTATAGACACTTCATGGAACTTTACATAGAATAGGGGGCACAAACAAGCATATTTAGAGATGAAATGCTTGAAAATGTGCCACTGCTGGTTATAGAAGAAGAAAATGAGATTTCAATAAACACATCGGTGAAGAAGAAGTGTTTGCAGCTCGGGACTAGGTCCAGACAAATATCCCGACCCATATGGTTTCACTATTAATTTCTATCGAGCATGCGGCCCATTATAAAAAAGGTTCTTTGTAAAATGTCAAATTGGACTAACGGAAGAGAGGAAATTGGTGGTGCCACAAACACTTCCTTTCTAGCTCTAATCCCTAAAGAATCAAAACCCTCAACCTTTTCAATATTATTTCCTATCTCTCTTTGCAATTCCTCTTATAATATTCTAACTAAGATTCTGACAGATCACGTGAAGTCTCTATTATCTAAACTCATTTCAAGTGCAAGGAGGTTTTGTTGAAAAAAGGAAGATAGTTAACAATATTGTTTTAGTTCAAGAGGCACTTCACTTTATTGTCTCAAGAAAAGAGAAAGGGATGGGAATTAAAATTGATATGGCAAATACCTTTGATCGTGTCAAACACATCTTTCTTTTTGTTGTCCTAGAACCTTTTGAATTCTCTCATGTTTTTATTAAGTGGATAAATCTTGTCTTAACTATCCTTGGATTGCTCCATTGATAAATGGTGGACCAACATAATTTTATTATGTTTTAAGGATTGCGGTAAGGATGCCCCCTCTTCCTTTTTCTCTATATTCGTATGTCTAACACTCTTGGTATAAATTAGTCAGGGAAAGGGAGGAAGGAAATATTCCTATAATTACAATCATTAGGGGAGTTAAATTGTCAACAATGCACGGTTTGAAAATGATATTGTCCTCCTTGGTGGTGCCTCATTTATCAACTCCAATAGATTCAAATTGACATTGGATATTTTCATCAGTGCTTTTGGAGGAAAAATCAACAATGGAAAACTTACAATATTTCTGGATGGAGCGTTTCTCCTCTCCTTTTATAGAAAATTTTGAGAGTTCTTGGTTTCGTGGGTATTGGTAGTTGGACTTCATTCAAGTATCTTGGAATTCCTCTTTTGAATAAGAGACTCAAATCAACCGAATGGGAGAAAATATTTCAAAAATTAAGGAAACATTCAGTGCTAGGGCATGTGAAATTTTTTAGAGAGAGGAAAATAAGGACAGTCAGTCTTACCCTCCCTTCCTTTATTTCTATGCTCTTCCCTTTTGGCTTCGATTGGAATCATGTAGAGATTAACAAATACCTAAGGAATTTTCTTTGGAAAGGAGGGAAATCAAATCATAGAAAATCCCATTTGGTAAATTGGGATACAATTAAAGCTCCTAAGGGAATGGAGGCATTGGTATTAAAGACCCCAAGTTGATGAACTTGGATATGGGGGCTAAATTAGTTTGGAATTTGGTCTCTAGAGAAAAGTCTAGTGGAAAGAAAAGATTCAGAAAAATACTTCTTTAAACATAGACTAGGATGTATTGACTCCCGTAAATGGGAAGGGGATTGCTCAAAAATATGGCAATTACCTAAATATGATGGTAAAATTATACAAGAAGGCTCTATTGGCTTCCTGGAAATGGGAAAAGGATAAAACTATGGCATGATAGTATACTTGGGAAATCCCCTCTCATCCATAATGCAAGCTTTATTGATACAAGAGATTAGCTACAAGAAAGAGGGGTTCAACCAATTTTTTTCTATCTAAATGGGATGAGGAATGTAAGTGGATGAAGTAGATAACTATAGACAATGGAATTAAATGAAAATTTCTTTCTTCTATTGCAATTTTTGTATGGGGTTGCCCCTATCAGTGTGGATAGTAAAGATAGCAGGAGCTGGGGTAAGAGAGGATATTATACATTCAAAGAAGGATACAATATATTGTATTTAGGACAACATCATCCTCTCTCTCAGCTTTGGTCTAAAATATGGAAACAAGATGGACTTCACAAGGTAAATTTTTTGTTGGGTTCTTGTACATGGAAAAATGATAACTTATGAAAATCTAAAAACAATACAAATTCAATGGCTATCTATTTGTGTTCTTTGTATAGGCACTAAAGAAACAATCCATCATCTTCTTTTTCAACGTGGATATATAAAGTAGGTATGGGAACATCGTGTAAAGGATATTAACAGGCCAATTTGGCTTCCAGAAAATTGGAGTGGATATTTAATAAACTGGAAAAAAGGGTATCTAGGATGACTAGAAAATAATTCCATCTTATAGCAGATTTGGTGTTCCCTCCCAATATATATATATATATTTTGCTGGAAAGTTTAGGTTGCAAGAAATAAATTATTTTTTTAATCTAAATTCACCCCCTCAACAACTAAAACAACTTGTGCAAAGGCCTTATTAATGAAGTGATTCAGGAACACATCAAAATTCAATGCAGTGACTCCTTGGATTTAGAAGAGAGAAATTACAGATGCAAGATATTCAAGCTATTAAAACCTTTGGGGGTGACTCTTCAATTAACATTTTTTCCTAGAAGATGGAATGAAGCAAAAATCATTTCAAAAATGGCACTGGATTTCCAATGTCACGTTTTGTTCTTTGTTGGATCTTTGAATCGAAATCCTAGGGAGGCATGTCGTGTGTGGCAGATTCTATTAGATATTAGAGGGATTAGAATATCAACAGTTGAATGGGGCTTATGGAAAGCCACAACAAACAACTAAGAAAAGTTATATGCTCTCTACTGGGAACTTAAAAGTACTGCTTCTCTTGGCACTCAATCACTTGTCGTCATAGGAGTCTCTATTTTAATTATTTCTCAACCTAGAAGGAGAAAATATCTTGAAGATAAAATAGCGAGATGAAATTCCATCTCTTCCATGTGTGATGGGTTAACAATAGCACAATTGATTTGCTTGCAAACAATGCAATTATTTTTGCACAATGAGACATACTTGTTAATGGGGTTCATCATGTTACATGTTGTCTCCCCTAGTCATATTTAAACTCCCCACGATCCCCTTGTTGAACGATAGAATGGGGAATGCATTATTTTTGTTTCCATTTTCAAGATGGAGTGTCACGTCCAGTCTTAATGATCGCCACTACAATTTCTTATCACAAACATAGGTGTTAATACAGTATTATGCTTCGCACATGGAGGTATTTATGATGGTTTGAAATTATAAGTGCTTTGGTATATGCATCTCCCTTCTTTTCAGTCAAGTTTGATTTGCATTTGGTCAGAGTGAAGATGGGGGAGACTTGTTTGTTGTGTGTTCAGGGGATGGTATTGTGGGTTACAAAGGCTAATGAAGCATTCCCCTATGCCTTAGGGAGTGGTTTTTTATTGTGTTGTTTCCTAGACACTCAGAGAATAATCTACAAGAGCTCATTTGCAAGTTTGATTATGGTTCTATCCTTTCTTTAACTTGAAAAGTTTGGGATACGAGGGTTGTAGTTAGCGTTCATGTAGCAACAATGAAGCATGCTCTAGACTTGGAGATGAAAATTAAGGAATTTTTAGATGGAATTAGATACACCCGCGCTGACATGAGGGACATTTACATCCATATTTGTTGAATGAAGTCACAGATGGAAGGTTTTATGGAGGAAATTCATCAGGTTATAGTCTATATTCCTAGTTTGGACTCTCTCTTGGACGATGTAAAGCATGGTCTCCATAAGCTCTTGCTGCAAATTTCCTGCTTGGATGTTTGCTTGGATGATGCAGAAGGAAGAATTCACGCTCATAAAGCTGATATTGACACTATCCAAGCCACCTTAGATTGACATGATGAACTACTAGTTGCAAAACAATCTAGAACTATAGACTACTTCACTAGCAGGTGATTAGAGGGATCCTACGTTCGTCAAGCTTCTCATTCTCAAGTGGATATCTCAAGTATGGAGGAAGAACAAGAAGAATTTGTTGAATAATACGTTGAAGATCAGGTCATGCATAATGACCATAGTTCTTGCTAGTTTGTTTTTTTTATGAATTTTTTTTGTTTATTACTGCTTGGGTAGTTTATCAAGATTTACAATATCATAGTAATCTTTAGCTAGATGGTTTTAGATTCGATATTATGGAATATTGTATATGGTATGAATGTTTCTATCAAAAAATATATTAGTTTCTCTTTTGGACTAGTGCTTTGCATATTTTTGTAACTATTTTGTTGTTGAATTTATTCAATTGTTTATAAATATCAAATACCTATTTTCGTTAAAAATATTGTTTGTTATTTTGGAGTAGTGGGAGATAGAGACATGCTAGGTAAATTGGAGCCAACAATTGCAAATGAATCAAGGTTTAGCTCTAGGATTATAAGCGCTCTTTTGGCTATCACCTCTATAGTGCTATTTGAAACCAAGCATTTCACTTCTTGGTGAATTTCTCTATAATCTTGGGATACGGTGCCCTTACACAAGGGGATTTTTATATTTTTAGTTTCCTTCCTATTTTTAAAACGACTAAAATGGTTCATTTTCTTCATTTTTCAAATCCTTTTGTTAGCGAGCCAAAGTAATTGAGGACTTATGTATTTTGATGTATGGAAACAAATATCCTTCGATTCGTGTCATCCTGTGTATAAAACAATAGTTCTTTAAGAAGTCACATTGCAAAGCTCAATATGACTACAATTTTCTTAAAGTTCTAGGCTTACAGTTTTCTTAAAGTTCTAGGCTTATCACATGTGAATTGTTTACAATAAAAGCAATAGAGTATATGTTTTATTTAACCTCTTCAACATTTATGCTCCTTTAGGTTCATGGATTATTAAATAAACTCATCAAACAGTTGTGTTCCTGGAAGTTAATGACTAATTAAATCTAACTATTATTTATTAATATGTATGTGTGGGGGGTCATTTTTTTTTGAAGAGTTTACTTAATGCTTGGGTTACATTATATTCTAATGAGATTATATGAATGATAATTTTTATTTTCGCTCCAACGATCTCTAATATTTTTTCACATCGATTAAACTAATTCATATGGATTTTAAATCATTAATACTAAATAGGTATTGGCTTTGTGACCTTTCAGGAAGCCAAGGATAATCCAAGCCTCGACTAGTGAATAATGGTGCTTCACAGAAAGTTTACCTATTGAATCACATAATTTGTCACTTAAAGAGTCGAAGGAAGTAACATATAATTTTGGGCCCAAATCTTTGATTGGGGAACGACCATATGGAAGGGTTTGTTATGGGACTTTAAGCAATGACATGGTTGCAGCAATAAAGAAATTGGATGTCAACAACCAACAAGTGTTTTATTCTGATTTTCTGGCACACGTATACATATGAACAAAAAACTTAGGAATATATAATGAAATAAAGTTGATTTTGATTAATTAAAAATAGTCAATTGAGTCAATCTTCTATGTTTTGTCTTGATTTTTTATCAGTTTCCTTCAAAAATGTAGGTGTCAATGGTTTCCAAGCTAAAATAGGAGCATGTTGCTGAATTGGTGGGCTATTGCGTCAATGTGAATCAACACATCTTGGATTATGAGTTTGCAACTATTGGTTCCTTACATAACATTTTGCATGGTGTAAGTGCCATTTTTATCATTTTTTTCTTCCGTGTTCAATATGTATTCCTTGAACTATGGACTGGTTTTATTTATTTTCTTTATTTGCTTCCATGTATCAAATATAGTATTTGTCTTATTTGCTTCCATGTTTCAGATATAGAATTCTTCTTATTGAAAACTCTTCATTTTTTCTATGCAAGAAGGAAAGGAATGCAGGGTGCTCCACCAAGCTTATTTCTTAATTGAATGCAAAGGGTGAAAATTGTTGTGGGTGTAGTGAAGGGTGTCAATGTGCATGATCAAGTTTCCAAAATCCATAAGGGCATGCATGCATGGGACCATTAAGTGATTGCAAAAATGATTGACATAGATTACATTGGATCACGTACTTGTGCATTGACAACTTGGAAACATGGCACTTCTTGGTCTGCATAGAAATAAAAACCTATAAAAAGTGAAAGCACGTGTCAATATGACAAGTGTTTTAACATATTCATTTTCTTCTTCCTTTGCTTGTTGGTTTATCCTTGCTACCGTTGCCTCTGTTTGAGCTACTTTGCCATTATTCATGTGTATGTACCATTGTTTTTTAAGACAATTATGAGTATGAACAATTGATAACTACACAAAATATGTTTTTAAAAATTTTAAGACAATTTTTTAGTATGAACAATTATCATTCTTATATGTGCTCATAACATCTATGAGAATCAACGTTGTTTAAGGATATATGAAATAGTGTTGTTTAAGGCGATATATAAATAACAAATTAGTTACTTTATTAATTACGAGAATCCTAAATTTAATGTATATTTTGACAGAGTTTTGATGTTATGAAAATAACAAATTTTGAGTTAATTGGCATCACAGGCTTCTAGTTGCAGTATGCCAATATCTCCATATCACAACGACAAGCACCAACCATTGTGTTTTGACTATTCACCAGCAAGTACTTCTCATCATTTAGAACGGGGACATTTTCAATACTATGGCACTTAAGTATAATTTTCCATATATATTATAAGACCATTTAATGATGTAATATTATATTCCCAATCAATCATAAAATTCAAATAAACTATATAAATTGATCCAGAAGGACCTTTGTAACCAAGTAAAATTTATCATATCATACTCTAATGAAAATGGATCCATTGTGAAGAGCTCGACGAGAGATTTTTGACGATTCTTGAACGGGCTCAAAGGGAGTTCGTATGAAGAAGTTATTGCATTTAGAAGTTTCATCAAAACATGCAAAAATGTTGCAGGGGTTCCACATGGCATCCCCACAGACCACCACGTTGCAATACAGACTCTATGGCCCAATGACGTAGTAACATCTCAGAAGAACACATGGCATGTATGGATAGACCTGCGTAGATCCAAATCCTAGGCTCTATCAAGCGCTGAGATGGATCAAATCTCTCGAGGTGAAAACCTCTTCTTAGGTATCCATTGATTTGATTCAAACCAAAAGACACATCGTTTTATTTAAGGTCCACATATAATATTTTTATTATTAATATTTAATATTATTTATGGCCGACATATAATATTTTTTATTTTGGTAGGAACGAACATTGCATCATTTCCCCACACATGGTTTTAAAACCATATGCAAGGCCCTCCTACAACCATGGGTTGTTTAGGAATCCTTGCACATGGTCTTAAAACCATTTGCAATACCCTCCTAAACCATGTACAATAAAACCATGGGTTGTTTAGGAGGCCTTGCACATGGTTTAAAAACCATGTGCAAAGCCTCCTAAACCATGTACAATAAAACCATGGGTTGTTTAGGAGGCCTTGCACATGGTTTAAAAACCATGTGCAAAGCCTCCTAAACCATGTACAATAAAACCATGGGTTATTTAGAATGTCTTGCACATGGTTTTAAAACCATGTACAATAAAACCATGGGTTGTTTAGAATGTCTTGCACATGGTTTTAAAACCATGTGCAAGGCCAACATTTTTTTGTGGATAATTCAATTTTGTGTTTTTTTCTTGACCCACATATTTTTTTTACGGATAATTAAATTTTTACTTTTTTATTTTTTGTTAGTTAGGAAGATTACAACATCTCCCCCATATTAGATTGTTTTATTTTGGCCTATTAGAAAATTTATTTTTTTATTAATAAAAATAACGTTACGAAAGTGATATTATTTTTTATTTTGTGTTACAAAATCTCTCCCATAATATTCACTATCACTATTATTTTTTGCCAACATGTTACAAATGTTACTAACGTTACATCACGTTACAATATCTCTCCCATAATATTCACTATCACTATATTTTTTTCCGACATGTTACAAATGTTACTAATGTTACATCACGTTACAAGATCTCCCCCATACTGGGCTGTAGAGCGCCTCTCGGCGCAATACTGCGACTCCAATCCAAATGTGACACGTGGCATCCATATGATCACATGGTAAGCTATATAATGACATGGCATACAGTTGGTAGTGACATGGAAGTATAGATGTTTCGGTTGACAGTGACATTCCAGTACGAATTGATGACATGGTAGCGACGTGGTAGGGCCAATTTTCCCAAAGTGGTCCTTATCAACTCTAGAAGTGTTGGGAATGGGGATCAACCCCCTGACCTATCGTCAACAAACCATGCAACCTAATTACCAATATAGAGGTGTAACTTGTAATGGACATGCAAATAATTATATTTCAAGTGTGTCCAATTTGGATGGAAGAAAAAGGTGGATTCGAATGTGGCATGGTTTATTTAATTAGAGGATTGTGTAATAGTTTATATTTGAAGTTATGTTATCCGTATTCTAAAATGGGTGAGTCCATGGGTTTGATCTCATGACTTCTTCAGAAACAAACAATTACCTTACTACCGTGAAATCAGATCAATGTTCTTCGATGACAGATATATTCTATTTTTAAATTTTGGATTGGTATGTATCCAAAAAAAGGTATGGATAGGTTGGGAGTCGGATGCTCCTGCATTAGACTGCCCAGGAAGAAAGAAATATGACCTCCTGGTCATAACCTTCCATATTCAATATGCCTGGATCCAAAACCTTGTTCTGTAACTGATCATCCATCTCATCATGTTGTTTTGTCTTTGACATCTTCAGTTCTCCTGGTTTCCAAATTTTTTGCTGTAATGCTCCACTAGCTTTGCTTCTGCAATCTTTTTCTATTTGCTTTGCTAATGTAAATATTCATTCTTTCTTCATGCATTCTTTGAGACATCTTCACCATCAACAACCTTATTTCTTCAATCTCCATGTCCAATCTATCCTTTGACTGGTACACCTGCATCTTCTTCTCTTGAAACTGCTGCTATCCACTAAATTATAAAATAATTCAGTGCTTTTATCTGTTGTCTACTCTATTTCGATGTTGTCATCAAACATTATGCAGTCATGTTTATCAACCCTTGGATTGATCAACCGGTCTTCTAACATTTCTAACTCTTCATCATAATTTCTAAAGTTAAACTTTCCTTTGTCTTCATTAACCAACTCTGTAATAGTAATTTCTTTGAGGTACTGATCATCCTTTTGAGACACTATAGTCCCTTCATGTGTCATGACAAATTTCTTCCCCAATCTGTCAGAAAAACCACTATCTAAATATGCAAGTGTTCTCTCTGGTTTATCTCTATGAGACCATGTCATCTCGTTCTTCATTTCCAAAACAATCTTCTGGCTTTGGTCCATGTCAAGAATACATGGATACTCTCCTTCTTCTTCTTTTACCTCTGGGAAAACCTCACAAGGTTCATCACATGTTACCCCTATAGATATACACAATTCGTTAATTTCAAAAATATTGAGATTTTCATCTCCCATTGACTCTCATATCAGCACATTCTTTTGCTGATCTGAACTCTCCCAAGTGTTCATGAGGCTTTCATCTAGTCTCTTTTCTACACCATATTTTCCCAAGATGATTCCATGTTTTGGTTCACAATCGTGAATATATTCCTCTGTTAATGGCTCAATTCTGATCTTGCTTTTCTTTTCCAAAGCATCCATCCTATGCTTCATTTCCTTACCAACCTGCATAAACACATAATCTAAGGGTTCTTCAATACCTGCAATCATACACAAACCATTAGATTTGAAAACATGAGACTTTGAAGTCCCTGTTGATCTATTTTCTGGAATCCCCCTGTTGTGTTGGTCTAAACACAACATTAATCTGTCACCATCACCTATTTCTCTAATGGTCTGATACACAGGCTGTATACACTCTTCAACTCTCTCCTTCACCAGAATACAATTTTGATCCTGCCTTGTAGAAATGTCTTTGCACATTTTCGTTTCTTCCTTCATCTATAGATCATCTTCAATTGACTGTGTTCCTCCATCAAGCAACCCATCAATGAGGTCCTTTTATTGCAATACTTCAGACCTTTCCTCATTTGAGAGACTTTCTTCATGAAATTTCATGACAGTTTCAAAAGATTGCCTATAATCTGCAACAAAACTTGTAATCACAAACAAATCATCAGTCTCAAAAAAATAATACCTCTTGGTCTCATTCGACCTCACAGTCATCTCCTCCATAAGTTTATCTGTACTCTTTACAGAATCCATGAGACTTTCAATTAGTATCCCCTTTTCTGCTTCATCATCATCTCCAAGCAAAGGACCCTATTCAGGTTCACAATATGAAACTTCCATCTCAGACTCATGTTCCCTGAGTTCTTCCTTCAATTCAGCAAACATCTTTTGTTGTAGCTTCACCTATAGTGAATGCCATCTTACCTTCCTTTTCATGACCCAACCATACCTCTGGTTTTCTTCTTCAACAGCTTACATATGCTTCTCAAAGAACAAAATGTCTCTTGCTAACTGTAGCAATTCTCTGTTAGATTCTTCTTGACTTTCTTTCTTCTTTCTTTTGCTGTGGATTTTCTCTGAACCCTTGCAATGACCTTCAATAGTCATTGTTTCTATCTCCCGCTCTTTTGTGAACTTCATCCTGTCCACTTGTGGACTACTTTCCTAATCCTCCCTCAACAAGTCTCCACACTTGTCTATTATACCTCAACAAGCTATCACTCCTTGAGCTTGTCCTTTTGGTATCTTTGGTTCTTCTCCTCTAGAACCTTTTGAGCATCTCCTTTGCTCTTCTATTTAGCTTCTGCAAGTCCGCTTATCTTTTGAGAACATGCACTAGTCCTCTCTTTTCCAACCTCTGTTACATTTATGGGTTATGCCACTGCTTCCTCTTTCCTCTAAGAGTTTACAAACTCTTCTTCATCAGGAACATAAGTGTCATGTGTACAACAACACTTCCTTTAGTCTGTTGTAACCTGTTAAATCCTTCCAAGGATTTCTTCTACACTCTGCTGTGGCTAATATCAATTTAAACCACGCACTCTTTTTCTCCAAGTCTTTTCCTACAATTAATTATAATCATAATGAAAAACAAAAATATCATTACCTCATTCCAAGAGCTAGTTGTGCTCTAATACCAATCTGATGCAGACGGGAACCCCAAACATCCATTAGCTCATCCACTTTCCCAGGATTTATATTGCTCTACATTTAGCAAACTCTAAGTTTGGCTTCTTGTCCAAATATTTCTGCTCCCGCAACTCTATTGCGTAGCAGGTTCAATTCCGTAAGACAGGTTTCCGCAACTCTATTTCTGCAATTGTGGATTGCGGAAATTCCCAAATTTCAAATTTGACTTCCACAATTATGCAGCCGCAACACTCCTTTCCACAATTAGATTGCGGATTACGGATCCAACTTTTCCAAAAAGTTGAACTTATGCAATTTCCCTCCCGCAATTCCTTTTCTGCAACTCTTTATAACCGATGATCTGCTGCGGGGTGGATCTTGACCATCAATCTATATTCTGATGCGGATCTGTCCTCAACAGTCAGATCTTTTGTGGAATGTTTTCTGGCCGTTGATCTATGATCAAGTGCGAATCACATCTTATATTTGTGGATCCTTTATCTTTCTTACACCTTTCTCTTGCAGGATTACTTTGGAGTGTTAAATCTCTTGTGCCTTTGATCTCATCCGTTGATCCACTACCTCCAACGAAACTTCACTTAACCTTGCGGATTTCTTATCTTCCATTCACGTTCACTTCGTGAATCTTTCTCTTCCATCAATTTGTTCCTATGACGATCTCGACCATTCAACCTGTGCAAGCTTAAACCTTAATTATTATCGATCCTTGCACTGATCAATCTGTAGATCCTGAACCTGCAACAAGGTTAACTTGAGATAAAATCCATTCACGAAGTCTTAATAATCAAATTCTTCCTTCAATTGATTAGAGAATCGATCAAACGATCTCTGTTTTACTCACTTTCAGGAATCCTGAATTCACACACAAGTTTATCATTCATTAGCACAATATTTAACCAAACATTAAATTCATGAAGTCACACTCTCAGACATAATTGAATTTACACACACAGAGATTATGCCGAAATAGGCTTTTTCATTCACATGCTAAAATTGTACATACAAATTTGTTTTAGAACCTGCGATATGATCTCCTTAGGCTCGATACATCTTTAATTGGCCTTGATTGAGCCAGATTTACTATGTTCTATCTACTTCTCCTTCTCCTATATGTCTATCTCTGTCTCTTATGTCTCCTCTTTCTATGCCTCACAGGCTTACACACACACACACACACATATACAACAATATTCATGAACCATTCCATTTCAGATCCATAATCCAATCAATAATCCCTACTCTTCTTCTAACTAATCCTAATTACAACGAATCCTCTAACCTATCCTATGAATCGCTACCATTAGACGAGGGCTTTGTTACAATGACTCATCAATTGACCCAATGATTCACTCATCCTCTTAGTGACTCACCATCTATCAAGAATCAAATAAAACATAGGTTTATTTACAATGTGATAATTCAAAGACCATAAATTCAGAATTGAAGACCCCTTCTAATCCCGATCCAACATTTAACTTGGAATTTGAATGGAGAGTAGGATGCTCCTTCATCAAGTAGGGAAGGATCGAAAATAATAATATCTAAGACTATTATGTAAAATCATGGATATGGTATAAAATTGAGTTGACACTACTGCATTAATAAACTTCGAGACAAATTTTTTAAAGGGTGATTTTCCACTTTATGGGCTTAAACACAGCGAGAAGGACGTCAAATAGATGCATTTGGAAAATTTACCAAATGAAGGGAAATTGACATTTGATTAGCTGACATGACACAATTGTGCATGTTGAAACTTCCACATGAAAAATTAATTGAATCAAAATGAAATTAGATAAATACATGATATCGATGGGGATAAAGTTATAGGTATTGTAGATGCTAGAGAAGAGGCATATATACACTTCATGGAACTTTACACGGAATAGGGGGCACAAACAAGGATATTTAGAGAAGAAATGCTTGAAAATGTGCCACTGCTGGTTACAGAAGAACAAAATGAGATTCTCAATAAACACATTAGTGAAGAAGAAGTGTTTGCAGCCATTACAGGACTAGGACCAGACAAATCACTCGACCCATATGGTTTCACTATTCATTCTATCGAGCATGTGACCCATTATAAAAAAAGGTTCTTTGTAAAATGTTAAAATGGACTAAAGGAAGATAGAAAATTGGTGGTGCCACAAACTCTTCCTTTCTAGATCTAATCCCTGAAGAATTAAAACCCTCAACCTTTTGAATATTCTTTCTTATCTCTCTTTGCAATTCCTCTTATAAGATTCTAACTAAGAGTATGACAGATCGTGTGAAGACTCTATTATTTAAACTCATTTCAAGTGCAAGGAGGTTTTGTTGAAAAATGGAAGATAGTTAACAATATTGTTTTAGTTCAAGAGGCACTTCACTCTATTGTCTCAATAAAAGAGTAAGGGGTGGAAATTAAAATTGATATGGAAAATGCCTTCGATCATGTCAGACACATCTTTATTTTGCTGTCCTAGAAACTTTTGGATTCTCTCATGTTTTTATTAAGTGGATTACAACTTGTCTTAACCATCGTTGGATTTCTCTATTGATAAATGGTGGACCAACATAATTTTATTAGGCTTTAAGGATTGCGGCAAGGATTCCCCCTCTTCCCTTTTCTCTATATTCGTAGGGCTAACACTCTTGGTGTAAAATTAGCGAGGGAAAGGGAGGAAGGAAACATTCCTAGAATTACAATCATTAGGGGATTTAAATTGTAAACAATGCATGGTTTGCAAATGATATTGTTCTCCTTGGAGGTGCCTCATTTGTCAATTCCAACAAATTCAATTTGACATTGGATCTTTTCATCAGTGCTTTTGGAGGAAAAACCAACAATGGAAAACTTACAATATTTCTGGATGGAGCGTTTCTCCTCTCCTTTTATAGAAAATTTTGAGAGTTCTTAGTTTCATGGGTATTGGTAGTTGGACTTCATTCAAGTATCTTGGCATTCCTCTTTTGAATAAGAGACTCAAATCAATTGAATGGGAGAAAATATTTCAAAAATTAAGGAAAATTTTTAGAGCTAGGGCATGTGAAAAATTTTAGAGAGAGGAAAATTAAGGAAAGTTAGTCTTACCCTCCCTTCCTTTATTTCATTGCTCTTCCCTTTTGGATCCGATTGGAATCATGTAGACCTTAACAAATACGTAAGGAAATTTCTTTGGAAAGGAGGCAAATCAAATCATAGAAAATTTCATTTGGTAAATTGGGATACAATTAAAGTTCCTAAGGGAATGGAGGAATTGGTATTAAAGACCCCAAGTTGATGAACTTGGATATGGGGGATAAATTAGTTTGGACTTTGGTCTCTGGAGAAAAATCTAGTGGAAAGAAAAGATTTGGAAAAAATACTTCTTTAAACATAGACTAGGATGTATTGACTCCTGTAAATGGAAAGGGGATTGCTCATAAATATGGAAATTACCTAAATATGATGGTAAAATTATACAAGAAGGCTCTATTGGCTTCCTGGAAATGGGAAAAGGATAAACCTATGGCATGATAGTATACTTGGGAAATCCCCTCTCATCCATAATGCAAGCTTTATTGATATACGAGATTAACTACAAGAAAGAGGGGTTCAAACAATTTTTTTCCTATCTAAATGAGATGAGGAATGTAAGTGGATGAAGTAGATAACTATAGACAATGGAATTAAATGAAAAGTTCTTTGTTCTGTTGCAAGTTTTGTATGGATCCGCCCCTATCAGTGTGGATAGTAAAGATAGCGGGGGTTGGGGTAAGAGAGGATAGTATACATTCAAAGAAGGATACCATACATTGTATATTTTAGGACAACCTCATCCTCTCTCTAAGCTTTGGTCCAAAATATGGCAACAAGATGGACTTCACAAGGTAAATAATTTTTATTGGGTTCTTGTACATGGAAAAATTATAGCTTATGAAAATCTAAAAAAAAAGACAAATTCAATGGCTATCTATATGTGTTCTTTGTATAGGAACTAAAGAAACAATCCATCATCTGATTTTTCAACGTGGATATATAAAGTAGGTATGGGAACATAGTCTAAAGGATATTAACAGGACAATTCGGCTTCCATAAAATTGGAGTGGATATTTAATAAACTGGAAAAAGGGTATCTAGGATGACTAGAAAATAATTCCATCTTATCGCAGATTTGGTTTTCCCTCCCAAATATATTTTTTCTGGAAAGTTTGGGTTGCAAGAAATAAATTATTTTTTGAATCTAAATTCGCCCCCTCAACAACTAAAACAACCTGTGCAAAGGCCTTATTAAGTGAAGCGATTCATGAACACATCAAAATTCAATGCAGTGCCTCCTTGGTATCAGAAGAGAAATTATGGATGCAAGATATTCGACCTATTAAAACCTTGGGGGTGAATCTTCAATTAACACTTTTTCCTAGAAGATGGAGTGAAGCAAAAATCATTTCAGAAATGGAACTTGGATTTCCAATGTCACGTTTTGTTCTTTGTTGGATCTTTGAATCGAAATTCTAGGGAGGTAGGTCGTGTGTGCCAGATTCTATTAGATATTAGAGGGATTACAATATCAACATTTGAATGGGGCTTATGGAAAGCCACATCAAAAAACTGAGAAAAGTGATATGCTCTCTACCGGGGACTTAAAAGTACTACTTTTCTTTGCATTCAATCACTTGCCGTCATACGAGACTCTATTTTAATTATTTCTCAATCTAGAAGGAGAAAATGTCTTGAAGATAAAATAACAAGATGAAAGTCCATCTCTTCCATGTGTGATGGGTTACAAATAGCACAATTGATTTGCTTGCAAACAATGTAATTATTTTGGCACAATGGGACATACTTGTTAATGGGGTTCATCATGTTACATGTTGTCTCCCCTAGTCATATTTAAAATCCCCATGATCCTCTTATTGAAGGATAGAATGGGGAATGCATTATTTTTGTTTCTATTTTTAAGATGGAGTGTCATGTCCTTTCTTAATGATCGCAACTGCAATTTCTTGTCATAAACACAGGTGTTAATACAGTATTATCCTTCACACATGTAGGTATTTATGATGGCTTGAAATTATCAGTGCTTTGGGATATGTATCTCCCTTCTTTTCAGTCAAGTTTGATTTGCATTTGGTCGGAGTGAAGATGGGGGAGACTTGTTTGTTGTGTGTTCAGGGGATGGTATTGTGGGTTACAAAGGCTGATGAAGCATTCCCCTATGCCTCGGGGAGTGGGTTTTTATTGTGTTGTTTCCTAGACACTCGGAGAAAAATCTAGAAGAGCTTATTTGTAGGTTTGATTATGGTTCTATCCTTTCTTTAACTTGAAAAGTTTGGGATATGAGGGTTGTAGTTCGTGTTCGTTTAGCAACAATGAAGCATGCTATAGACTTGGAGATGAAAATTAAGGAATTTTTAGATGGAATTAGATACACTTGTGCTGACATGAGGGACATTCACATCCATATTTGTTGAATGAAGTCACAGATTGAAGGTTTTATGGAGGAAATCCATGAGGTTATTGTCTATATTCCTAGTTTGGACTCTCTTTTGGACGATGTAAAGCATGGTCTCCATCAGCCCTCGTTGCAAATTTCCTGCTTAGATGTTTTCTTGGATGATGCATAAGGAAGCATTCATTCTCATAAAGCTGATATTGACACTATCCAAGCCACCTTAGATCGATATGATGAACTACTAGTTGCAAAACCGTCTAGAACTATAGACTACTTCACTAGGAGGTGATTTGAGGGATCCTATGTTCATCAATATTCTCATTCTCTTGTGGATATCTCAAGTATGGAGGAAGAAGAAGAAGAAGTTGTTGAAGAATATGTCGAAGATCAGGTCATGCATAATGACCACAGTTCTAGCTAGTTTGTTTTTTTAAATATATTTTTTTGTTTATTATTGCTAGGGCAGTTTATCAAGATTTACAATATCATAGTAATCTTTAGCTATATGGTTTTAGATTCAAAATTATGGAAGATTATATATGGTATGAATGTTTCTATCAAAAAATATATTAGTTTCTCTTTTGGACTAGTGCTTTGCATATTTTTGTAACTATTTTGTTGTTGAATTTATTCAATTTTTTATAAATATCAAATACCCATTTTCGTTAAAAAAATTGTTTGTTATTTTGGAGTAGGGGGAGCTAGAAACATGCTAGGTAAACTAGAGCCAACAACTGCAAATGAATCAAGGTTTAGCTATAGGATTATAAGTGCTCTTTTGGCTATCACCTCTATAGTGCTATTTGAAACCAAGCATTTCACTTCTTGGTGAATTTCTCTATAATCTTGGGATACAATGCCCTTACACAAGGGGATTTATATATTTTTAGTTTCCTTCCTATTTTTAAAACAACTAGAGTGGTTCATATTCTTCATGTTTCAAATCCTTTTGTTAGTGAGACAAACTAATTGAGGAGTTACGTATTTTGATGTATGGAAACAAATATCCTTTGATTGTTGTCATCCTGTGTACAAAATAATAGTTCTTTAAGAAGTCACATTGGAAAGCTCAATATGACTACAGTTTCTTAAAGTTCCAGGCTTATCATGTGCGAATTGTTTACAATAAATGCAATATAGTATATGTTTTTATTTAAGCTCTTCAACATTTATGCTCCTTTAGGTTCATGTATTATTAAATAAACTCATCAAACATTTGCGCTCCTACAAATTAATGACTAATTGAATCTAACTATTATTTAGTAATATGTATGTGTGGGGGTCATTTTGTTTTTGAAGAGTTTACTTAATTTTTGGGTTACATTATCTCAAATATAGTATTTGTCTTATTTGCTTCCATGTATCAGATATAGTATTTGTCTTATTTGCTTCCATGTTTCAGATATAGAATTTTTCTTATTGAAAACTCTTCATCTTTTCTATGCAAGTAGGAAACGAATGTAGGGTGCTCCACCAAGCTCATTTCTTAATTGAATGCAAAGGGTGAAAATTGTTGTGGGTGTAGTGAAGGGTGTCAATGTGCATGCCCAAGCTTCCAAAATCCATAAGGGCATGCATGCATGGGTCCATTAAGTGAGTGCGAAAATGATTGACATAGATTACACTGGATCACGTACTTGTGCATTGACAACTTGGAAACATGGCACTTCTTGGTTTGCATAGAAATAAAAACCTATAAAAAATGAAAGCACGTGTCAATATGAAAAGTGTTTTAACATTTTCATTTTCTTCTTCCTTTGCTTGTTAGTTTATCCTTGCTATAGCTGCCTCTGTTTGAGCTACTTTCCCATTATTCATGTGTATGTACCATTGTTTTTTAAGACAATTATGAGACTGAACAATTGATAACTACACAAAATATGCTTTTAATTTTTTTAAGACAATTTTTTAGTATGAACAATTATCATTCTTATATGTGCTCATAACATCTATGAGAATCAATATTGTTTAAGGATATATGAAATAGTGTTGTTTAAGGCCATATATAAATAATAAATTAGTTGCTTTATTAATTATGAGAATCCTAAATTTAAAGTAGGTTTTGACAGAGTTTTGATGTTGTTACGAAAAGAACAAATTTTGAGTTAATTGGCATCACATGCTTATAGTTGCAGTATACCAATATCTCCATGTCACAATGACAAGCACCAACCATTGTGTTTTGACTATTCACCAGCAAATACTTCCCATCATTTACAATGGTGACATTGTCAATACTATGTCACTTAAGTATAATTTTCCATATATACTATAAGACCATTTAATGATGTAATATTAAATTCCCAATTAATCATAAAATTCAAATAATCTATATAAATTGATCCAGAAGGACCTTTGTAACCAAGTAAAATTTATCATCTCATATTCTAATGAAAATGGATCCACTGTGAAGAGCTCGACGAGATATTTTTGACGATTCTTGAATGGGCTCGAAGGGAGTTCGTATGAAGAAGTTATTGCATTTAGAAGTTTCATCAAAACATGCAAAAATGTTGCAGGGGTTCCACATGGCATCCCCACATACCACCACGTGGAAATACAGACTCTATGTCCTTATGACATATTAACATCTCAGAAGAACACATGGCATGTATAGATAGATAATGCGACTTGAATCCAAATGTGACATGTGGCATCCATGTGATGACATGGTAAGCTCTACAATGACATGGAATACAGTTGGCAGTGACATGGTAGTACAGATGTTTTTGTTGACAGTGACATTCTAGTACGAATTGATGACATGGTTGCGATCTGGAAGGCCCGATTTGCCCAAAGTGGGCCTTATCAACTCTAGAAGTCGTGGGAATGGGGATCAACCTCCTAACTTATCGTCAACAAACCATGCAGCCTAACCACCACTCTAGAGGTGTAACTTGGAATGGACATGCAAATAATTATATTTCAAGTGTGTCCAATTTGGATGGCAGAAAAAGGTGGATTGAATGGATTTGAACCCTCGACCTCCATGATAACAAAAAAATGTTTTCACCAATGTGGCATGGTTTATTTAATTGGAGGATTGTGTAATAGTTTGTATTTGAAGGATTGTTATCTGTATTCTAAAATGGGTGAGTCCATGGGTTTGATCTCACGACTTCTTTGGAAACAAACAATTACCTTACTACTATGCAATTAGATCAATGTTCTTCGATAATAGATATATTCTATTTTTAAAGTTTGGATTGGTATGTATCCAAACAAAGGTATGCATAGGTTGGGATTGAACCCGTGACATCACCTTTATAAATTAAGCGCTTTTACCACTACACCATAGAGTCTATAGTTGCAGAGAATTATATTTTAATTATTTTATGCTTATTACCAAAATGGGATATTTTGGAATTCAGAGCATTTTGGGATATTTTTGAAGTTTGGAAAGAGAAGGGGCTTTGTGCCCAAGCTTATGCAGCCTTTCCAAGAGAGCCAAAGCACCTTTTAACCATGATTTGATGGTAATGTTGCAAGGCATTTTCAATGTTTGTTTTGGAATTATTTTTAAATGGTGCATATTGTAATGAGGCTTATTTAGTCACTCTTGAGTGGCTTGAGAGTGAGAGGCTTCTTGATTAGTTGTGTAAGTCTTATTAGCAGGATTGAAGACAAATATTACATTGTTGTAGTATTATTAGCATCTAGAGAATTGCATATTGACATAAATGTTTTAAGCAATTCATGTTTTGAAGTACAAAGGTGAAGGAACAAAATAATGAATATATTGAAGACATTTGTCATGCAGAGTTGGTGACAACATTTGAGTGTAGGTGGAATATTGTTATTGATGTAACCAATATTTTGAAGTGCATAATTATAATGGATCATCCGTGCAGTTAAGAATGCCGAAAGACATATCCCAAGATGGGTGAAATCCGTTAACAATCTCCTTTGCGTTTGTGGTTGTGATTTTGGCATTACTCACTTGATTGAGCAGATTAATTTTGGAAATTTTCACATTCATTAATGAAATTTTGAGATTTCATTAATGTATTCGAAAATGAAGTAAAACTTAATTCCACACATTTTCGAAACAAGTTTGTATATGACCTCCCATTTTTAGAGGAATTTTTGATCCATTGTTGGATATATTTGTATCTTGAAAGTGTAGATATTGGTTGCAAAAATGACAACCATGCGAAAAACATCGAAGCAAGAATGGATTCAAGAGATTGAAGACTCTCAACTAGAGTATTCATGCAAATAATGTTGAGTTGAGAAGGTTGTTGCACTTATGGGAAAATGAGAAGCGAAAATTGCAACTTCATCTACAAGCCACTAAGAGGCCTTGGGAAATTTTTAGAGTGCGTAAGGATTAAAGAAACAATATTTCACACCAGATTCAAAAACTATCTTTGAGGTATGTAGTTGAAGTGATTCTTCCATTTTTCATTCTTCCCATCAAGATGAATGATTTGGTACATTTGAAAAGCACTCTAAATGTGTTGGGATGTAATTGCAAAAGAAAATGGGATATGAAGGAAAATGTCTTGGAGTTAATGACAGAGCTATAGTTAATCCCATAGAAGTGCTAGAATGACCTCGTTATGTAGGATTCATATATGTCAAAGAGGAAGTTGAAAAATGCTCCAAAACAACAGAAGCAATAAATTCTTCAAGTGACAAGTGTAAGTCAAGGCAAAAATAACTATTGGAAGTTGATGGCGCATCACATAATGATGATCACAGTGATGGCAAGTCATCCTCAAAGAGGAATGAGCATTGCAAAGGACAAGCCAAGTCAAGTTCTCCTCATCGGAATTGCACCAAGGACAACCATAAAGGGTATAAAAAGCATGATTATTCCAATGTTTTCTTTGATAATAAGAAGAATGACCACGCAACACATAATTTGTGGTATAAGTATCCATGAACGTTTGCGGGTTACATAACCATTGTGTTTCCAAATGTTGGAAGAGAAAGTACTTGTACAGGAAAGTCATGTCTACTAGGAAAGAGGCAAGAGGCAAAGACCATTCTCCAATACTAAAAGTGGAGCATGGAAAGCAAGACTGCGGTCAAAGAATTATTGCACATTGCAATATGAGTGGGAATTGCATAAGAAATTCTAGAAGCTCCATTTACAAGTTCATCTAAAGAAGGACAAGAAGATTGTACAAGCACTTGTGTAGGAGGTAACAAATGAGAAAGTGGAGCACACAATAAAAATGCATGAACCAATTCATGAAGAAGATCAACTAAAGAAGGAGATCCCATTATCCTGGTTGGGTAATAAATGGGTAGCCTATTTGCATAATTGTGTTATACAAAATTTGTAAACCACATATTGTGAGTGAGACCCCTAGAAGGGAAAATCGTAAAAGTGGTGATCTCCTATAACATCACTTATATTCAACATAGTGTGTATATGCCTTTGTTGAGTGATAAAGAGAATGTGAGTATGTAAATAAGAGACATTATTCAAATCCTGAATGTAAACTTTTGTGGGTCTAAAAGTTATTTGTGTGGGGAGGTTTGATCCAGGAAGATCTATGTAACGAAGTCAAATTGATCACCTAATATTGTGATGAAAATGACTCCATTGCGAAGAGCTCGACGAGATATTTTCAACAATGCTTGAATAGGTTCAAATAAATTCGGTATGAAGAATTTATTGCGTTATGAAGTTTTTGTAAAACATGCAAAAATGTTGCAGGGGTGCCACATGGAATCCCCACAAACTGTTATGTGGCAGTATTGACTATAAGATTCAATAACATGGAAGCATCTCAAAAAGACATATGGCATGTAGGGATGTATTGATATATGATGTGGCTACAATCCAAGTGTGACACATGGCAGTTGTGCAATGACATGGTAGCTGACGTGGAATATAGTTGACAATGATGTGGAAGTACGAATGGTCTAGTTGGCAATGACATGGAAGTATGGATTGATGACATGGAAATGACGTGGCCACCACATGGGAGGCCCAATTTTCCTAAAAATGGCTTTATCACCTCTGAAAGTGTTGGGCATGGGGATTGATCTCCTGACCTATCACCAACAAACCAAGTGAATTAACCACTACTCCACACATGTAACTTGTAATGGATATAAAAATAATTATGTTTAAAGTGTGTCCAAGTTGGATGGCTGAAAAGGTGGATCAAATGGATTTGAACCCTTGACCTCCATGGTAACAACATACTATTTTCACCAACATGTCGTGGTTTATTTGGTTGGTGGATTGAGGAATAGTTCATATTTGAAGGAATTGTTATCTGTATTCTAAAATGGGTGAGTCCATGGGTTTGACTACTTTACCATTGTGCTATCAGATCAATGTTATTCGATGACATATACATTCTATTTTTAAGTTTTGGATTTTTATGTATCCAAAGAAAGGTGTGCATAGGTCAAGATTGAACCCATGACCTCACCTTTATAAATAGATCACTTTTACCAGTGCGCCAAATAATCTGCAGTTGTAGAGAATTATATTTTTATTGTTTTATGGTTATTTCTATAACGAGATATTTTGTAATTTGGAGCATTTTGGGAGCATTTTGAATTTTGGAAAGAGAAGAGAATTTGTGCCCAAGATTATGCAACCTTTCCAAGAGAGACAAAGAACATTTGAACCATGATTTAATGGTAATGTTTCAAGGCATTTTCAATGTTTGTTTTGCAATTCTTTTTAAATGTAGCATATTGTAATGAGGATTATTTAGCCGCTCTTGAGAGGTTTGAGAGTGAGAGGCTTATTGATTAGTTACCTAAGCCTTATTAGTAGCATTGAAGACGAATACTACATTGTTGTAGTCTTGTTAGCATCTTGAGAACTGCATATTGACATGAATGTTTTAAGCAATTCTTGTTGTGAAGTACGAAAGTGAAGAAACACAAGAATGAAGCTATTGAAGACATTTGTCATGCAAAGATGGTGATGGAATTTTAGTGCAGGTGGAAGACCATTATTGATGTAACAAAGATTTTGAAGTGCACCATTATAATGGATCGATCATGCAGTTATGCGGGCCTGCAGACGTAGCCCAAGATGGGTGAACTCTATTAGTAATCTCCTTTGCAATTGTGTTTGTGATTTTGGCATTACTCACTTTATTAAGTAGAGTTATTTTGAAAGTTTTCACATTCATTAATGGTAATTTTGATATTTCATTAATGTATTCGAAAATGAAGTAAAACTTAATTCTGCACATTTTCTAAACAAGTTTGGATATGACCTCCCATTTTTAGATCAAGTTTGGTATTAGAGCAAGTTTTGATCCAGTGTTGGATATATTTGCAACTTGAAAGTGCAGATCTTGGTTGAAAAAAGGAAAACCATGGGAAACGCATCAAAGAGAGATTGGATTCAAGAGCTTGAAGAGATCAACCAAGGTATTCAAGCAAATAATGACGGGTTGAGAAGGTTGTTGGACTTATCAAAAGATGAGAAGCGGAAGTTACAACTTCAACTACAAGCCACAAAGAAGCTTTGGTAAATATTTAGAGTAAAGAAGGATTAAAGAAACTATCATTCACAGTAGATTCAAAAACTATCTCTAAGGTATGCAGTAGAAGTAATTCTTCCATTTTCCATTCTTCCCATCAAGAAGATTCCTTTAGTATATTTGGAAATCACACTAAAGTTGTTGGGATGAAATTTATAATAAAAATGGGATATCAAGGAAAATGCCTTGGAGTTAATGGCCAACGTATAGTTAATTCCATAGAAGTGCTAGAACAACCTCATTATACAGGATTGGTATATGGAAACATGGAAGTTGGAGAATGTTCCAAAACAACAAAAGCAAGAAATTTTTCAAGTGACAAGTCTAAGTCAGTACAAAAAGAACTATCACAAGATGATGGTGCATCACACCATGATGTTCATAGTGATGGAAAGTCATCTCCAAAGAGAAATGAGCATTGTGAAGGATGAGCCAAGTTAAGTTCTCCTCCTTGGAATTATACCAAGGACAACCATAAAAGGTATAGCAAGCATGATTATTCCAATGTTTCTTTGATTATAAGAATAATGGCCAAGAGTCCATGTATGTTTTTAGGTTACATAACCATTGTGTTGCCAAATGTTAGAAGATAAATTCATTGTACAGGAAAGTCATGTTTACCAAGAAGGATGCAATATGTGAAGACCATTCTCCAAGACTAAAAGTGGAGCATGGCAAGGAGGATTCGTGTTTAAAGAATTGTTGCACTGAAGCAATATGAGTGGGAATTGGATTGGAAAATGTTGGAAGCTCCTTTCATAACTTCACACAAACAAGGACAAGAAGGTTGTACTGGCACCTGTGAAGGAGGTAAAATATGAGAAAGTGGAGCATGCAATAATGACCCACGAGGTAGTTCATGAAGAAGACCGACTAAAGAAGGAGAGCCCATTTTCCTGGTTGAGCAAGAAATGGGTAGCCTATTTGCATAATTGATTTTTGAAAATTTTGTAAACCACATGTTGTGTATGAGACCCCCAAAAGGGCAAATTGGAAAAGTGATGATCTCTTATAACATCACTTATATGAAACATAGTGTTTTTATGTCTTTCTTGAGTCATAAAGAGAATGAGATTATGAAGATTGGAGAGATGATTCAAAACCTTTATGCAAACTTTTGTGGGTCCAAAAGTTCTTTTTGTGGAGAGGTTTGATCCAAGAGGATCTTTGTAACCAAGTAAAATTGATTATCTCATATTCTAATGAAAATGGATCCATTATGAAGAGCTTAACGAGAGGTTTCTACCAACGCTTGAATAGGCTCAAATGGAGTTTGTATGAATAAGTTATATTGTTCTAAAGTTTCAACAAAACATACACAAATGTGTAACACCCCGGTTTTGACCTTGTTTGCATTAAATGTTTTGGCGATTAAAATCGTTGCCGATGGTATATCATGATATCCGGCACATTATAATTTTGGCATCATGTAAATATGCATTTTAATTAAAATAAACCCCAACCAGCTATGTCAATGCAACCATAATGAAAAGGGAATGACTTTCCTAAGGATAGGGAGGGAAATTATTTAACCCTTGGGGCTAATGGGGAAAATCCAAGTGTCAGTTGATAAACCCATTTAGTTATCACCCACCCTTTTGACTTACTCACCTTTCCTTGTATCATTCAACTACCAAATTAAAAGCCTTTGATGTTAGTTGGGCAGTTATTGCATGGACATTGGTGTGGCAGGAGTGTCAGTTCTTGCCCACATGCACACTCCACCAAGGAGACTCATTCACCCTCACGTGGGCAGGAAGAGACCATACGACCCATTCTTCCATTTGGGCCATTCTCATACAGAGAGTTGGGGGAACTACCTCACGTTCATGATTTTTGTTGTGTGTGTGAATTTCGTTGTTGAGGATTTTGCTGTGTGGGTTCTCATCCTCACGATTTTGGGTCTAGGGCGTTTTCCTCATTACTAGACGTCCATGTTGGGTTCTCTCCAAAATGGATGGAATTTTCCTATGCGTGAATCTCATTGTTGGATTTTGCTGTGCATAGTTACCTTACCGGTTTTGTGGTTTTGTGTATTCAAACCCATCTCCACGTTGAGAGTCTATTGAGTTTGATTTCCTTCCCAATCAGGATGTGTCTTTCCCATTGTTTTCAATGGTGATATCGTGGCTGTTGTTTTCCCCATGAGTGTGGGTTGTTGCTGAGTTGTTTTGGCCACGTTAGGGCCAAGAACAACTCTGAAATCGTTTTTCTTAGTCGAAACTGTGTATCACCATTTTGGCTACCGTAATGTTTCTTTTTTCTTCCCCAGAGCTGTGAATTGCTCGATTTTGCTGTGTGTATCCAGTGGTTGGTCTCTGGACTATTTTGGAGTGGGAATGAAGGCATGGTCTACTTGATAAACCTAGTGTGTTTGGGAGCCTCATAGACAGAGCTAGAGGGTTGGACTTTTTCTCCACACCCCCTGAATAGCACTGGAAGGGAAGTCAGGGCATGAGGGACTGTGTAGCAGAGAAGGGACTGATTCCTTGTGTTGGGTGTGTGTGGGTGTCTTAGAAGTTAGGCTAGTTCTGGTGCAGGTGTCCTTAGCTCTTAGGTGAGCCCACCAGCTTAGTAGTCAACTTTTCCCAGCTCCCTGATGGCCTGATAAACCCAACTCTATTGGCTTGGTTGAGTTGTGTATCTTTGGCTATGTGTGAGTCTGCTTAGTTTCCTTATTCCTTGGGGAATCATGCCCAGCTCGGGGGTGGTAGTGTTGCTGAGAGATTGAGGAGCACATTGGCCTATGGTTGGGTGGAACGTTGCAGCGACATAGCTGGTTGTGGGGCATTGTTCTTCATAAGATAAGTATTCTTATGTTTCATCCTTGCAATTTACATTTGATAATGAATTACAGTGAACATGCTAAATGCTTGAATGTATGGTTGCTTCCACTGTATGGTGATAATGTATGGATGTTTTAGTTCAAAGCATTTCAATTTTTATGTGTATGTTCATGGGACTAGTTTCCCGGGTAGATAGCAGCATCCGTAGCGTCCTCTTTGCCGATCGGAGGGTTGGGGATGTTACAAAATGTTGCAGGGGTTCCATGTAGCATCTCCAAAAAGAAACCACATTGAAGTATGCACTGTATGACCTGATGATGTCGTAGCATCTCAAAAGGAGACATGGCATACATGTATGGATGTGTGGATAGCCGATACGACTCCAATCCTAGTGACACATGGCATTCATGTGATGACATGTCAAGATGTACGATGACATGGTAGCTAGCATGGCATACAATTGGTAGTGACATGGAAGTACAGATGGTCTAGGTGGAAATGACATGGAAATACATATTGATGAAATGACAATGACGTGGCCACCATGAGGCAGTCCTAATTTGCCCAAAAAGGGCCTTATCAAGGCCAAATGTGTTAAGCATGGGGATTGACCTCTTGATCTCTCACCAATGAGCTATCACCAAAAAAACTAAGCGACTTAACCACTACTCCACAAGTGTCTTAAGCATGGGGATTGACCTCTTGAGCTATAACAAACAAACTAAGTGACTTAACCACTAATCCATAAGTGCAACTTCTAGTGGCTATGCATACAATTGTACTTCAGGTGTATCCAAGTTAGATGGTGAAAAAGCATGGGATTGGCCTCTTGAGCTATCACCAACAAACTAAGCGACTTAAACACTACTCCACGAGTGTAACTTTGATTGATTATGCATATAATTATAATTAAAGTGTATCCAAGCTGGATGGCATAAAAGATGGATCAATGGGATTTGAACCCGTAATCCAAAAGTATTAAGCATGGGGATTGACCTCCTGAGCTCTCACCAATGAGCTATCACCAAAAAACCAAGCGACTTAACCACTACTCCACAAGTGTCTTAAGCATGGGGATTGACCTCTTGAGCTATAACCAACAAACTAAGCGACTTAACCACTACTCCATAAGTGTAACTTCTAGTGACTATGCATATAATCATACTTCAAGTGTATCTAAGTTGGATGGTGAAAAAGCATGGGATTGGCCTCTTGAGCTATCACCAAAAAACTAAGTGACTTAACCATTACTCCATGAGTGTAACTTTGATTGATTATGCATATAATTATATTTAAAGTGCATCCAAGTTGGATGGTAGAAAAGATGGATCAATGGGATTTGAACCCCTAACCTCCACAATAACAACACAATGTTTTCACCAATATGCCACTATTTATTTGGTTAGTGATTGGTGGAATAGTTTATATTTGAAGGAATTGCTATTCGTATTCTATAATGGGTGAGTTTGTGTATTTGAACTCGCAACTTCTTCCAAAACAAACAACTACCTTACCACTATTTTATCAAATCAATGTTCTTCAATAGTAGGTACATTCTATTTTTACGTTTTGGATTGGTATGTATTCAAATATAAGTGCACATAAGGTCAATATTGAACCTATGACCTCACATTTATAAACAAACACAACTTTTACCACTACACCACAGAGTTTGTAGTTATAGGAAATTATATTTTAATTGGGTTATCCTTTTTTCTAGAATGGGATATTTTGGAATTTGGAGCAGCATTTGGGATCTTTTTGAAGTTTGGAAAGAGAAGGATCTTTGTGCCCAAGCTTATGCATCCTTTCCAATATAGCCAAAGCACCTTGGAACCATGATTTGATTATAATGTTGAAAGACATGTTCAATGATTGTTTTGCATTTTTTTGAAATGGTTCATATTATAATGAGGCTTATTTAGCCACTCTTGAGAGGTTTGAGAGTGAGATGCTTCTTTACTAGTTGCATGAGTCTTATTAGCAAAATTGAAGACAAATCCTACATTTTTATAGTATTATTAGCAGTTGGAGAACTGATTATTGATATGAATGCTTTAAGCAATTCTTGTTCTGAAGAACAATGGTGAATAAACAAAATAATTAAGTTGTTGAATATATTTGTCATGTAGAGATGGTGACAACATTTGAGTGCAAGTGGAAGACTGTTATTGATGTAACAAAGATTTTGAAGTCCATCATTATAATGGATCAATCGCACAATTAAGTTGGCCCGAAGATGCATCCCAAGATGGGTGAACTCCATTAACAATCTCCTTTGGAATTGTGTTTGTGAATTTGGCACTACTCACTTGATTAAGTAGAGTTCTTTTGCAAGTTTTCACATTCATTAATGGCAGTTTTGAGATTTCATTAATGTTTTGAAAATAAAGTAAAAATTAATTCCACACATTTTTTAAACAAGTCTGGATATTATTTCCCATTTTTAGATCATATAAAATTATTTTTTTAAATTTTCTTTATATATTTTAAAAGTAGATAGTAGTAATAATAAAGGATTTATGTTTAAGTTTCTTATATTTTTTCAATATTTTTTTTAAATTGTGATTATATTAAAAATTTAATGTGATAGAACACGAGTATGAGTTGTAAATTATAGTATCCTAAAATGAGGGCATGAGCTCTAAATATTTATACTCTGTGATATGAGAGCACTTTATTTCGCTCACTAAGGTTAACTTATGTGTCTCTTACTTGCTTGTTTAAGTTGTCGAACCAGAGATATTAATTTACTTGTGTAGGTGTTGATTATTCCCTTCCTTACATTCTTATCGGTTAGTTATCAGTGAGTAGGTTATATCAAAAGTTGAAGTTCCTAAAGGACTTCTATAGGTCTCTCCCCTTAGGGGATCTAGCTTCCCGTCGTTAAGTTGCGTCAATGGTTTACGTATCCCACATCAACAATTTTTAGGGAATTAATCACCTAACTTACTAGGTTTACTGGTTGGGCCTTGGCCTTGAGATCCTCACCAAAAAACAAGTACAATAACATTAAACAAATACAAAATACTTCAGGCATACAAGAGGGATATTACAAAATATCTAGGGTATGCGAGAGGGATATTACATCCTCTCCCCCTAAAAATAACACCGTCCTCAGTGTTCCTGTTTTTCAACCAATTCCCTTCTTCTATTCTATCATCTTTTCTATTCTGATCCCTTGAGATCCTTCCGTATCTTCTCAAGTTGTTAACATCCAAGACTTGTAATTTCCTGCAACAAGATCGTGTCTAGCCCAAATTTTATTCAGTAAATCATGTCCAAAATTATAATTCAACTTAAACATAAGCCATGGATCATTTTGCATTATAACAATTTGCAATTTATGGAACATCTTCTAGTCTTTATTCGTATCATAATACCCAATTATTTTACCATAATGTAACTGATTCATCAGTACAAACATAATTACTCATCTTTTGGGTGGCCATTTTATCTCCAACCTTTGGATAGTTATATAGTCTTCAACTTGAGGTAATCCTTCCTTCGTGTTTACACATTAAGACATGTAATAGTCTAATTACTTGGAAAATTTGTTAACACTTTTTACGTTTGTTCTATATATATATATATATATATATATATATATATATATTTTCCAAACTCTCCCTTGAGTTCTTTTTCCAATTCTTGTGTGGACTTACGACTATTTCTGAGGTTATTCTCCCTTTTGACCACTGGTCAAAAGTTTTTCTCCTCAGTGACATCAAACATTGTCCTGTCTTCCAGATGTCGAGCTTTGCCTAGGTCTTGATATTGATATCATAACTCTTTCATGGTTCCCCACAAGCCTCCTCACTTGAGTCCAGGAATTCCTTTCCACCAAAAGGTAAGGTAGAGTTAGATCATCAATTTTTTCTTGCCACATCATATGCCTAACACCAATGTGCTCTCATGACAATCATTTGCCTAACACCATTGTGCTCCTGCAGCATATATGCCTAACACAAATGTGCTCACACGGAAATCATTTGCTTAACACCATTGTGCTCCGGCAACATATATTTTCCTTGTTCGTATTTAATGTTAATTACTACCTTTAACTATTTGTGACACACTCTTTTTGGTGCTTAACGTGACTTCATTGTCCTGGTCCCGATTCGTGAATAGGCTTCACGGTTAGTTGAAAATATAATTAACATCTATCGATAAATGATAATTTCATCCATTCAACATTTCATAAGTTGCAGCAATTTGTAACTCTATCATCATTTATGATTCATCTAACCCTATAAATCATCCAAAACAAAATAACTCCTTACTCATCTTTGAGCAATTGAGCGCAACTTTTTTTTACGCAAGTGAATTTATATACCATAATGTACGTTGATCGTGACAACGGTCATAATCTTGGTAAAACTCTGCAATGTCAGATACCTACAGAAGGCTTCCTAGGCATTAAGTCCACTAGTTTACCAATAACGTGGATGATGGGTGGTTCTTTGGTTCTCCTTCTTGGATTGTTGACACAGTGTTCCCTTATGGTTTTGGCATATCTGGGGATGTCCCTGATACTTGAAGCAAAGGCACGGAATCTCTAAACCAAGGAAGAAGGAAGAAGCCCTAAATCAACAAAGATGTCAAAAATTCAATTGTCAAAGCTCCTAACATCCAAGGCCAAGAAGAAGTGTATACTTCGATTCACGCCATCCCCTGGTTATGGGTCACATAGTCTATACAGCGTGACTGATCTCACATTTGAATTTTTCAAGCCACAATGAAAATCAACTTCGCTTCCATTCTCTTCAAAAAGGGTAAAAAAATATGGTCTGTCATCTTAGAATGAAGTACAATTTAGCTCATCTTATTACCATCGTGACATTTACTATCCTCGTCAGATTCATCAATGGGAAGATTCTGAGGTGCTTTACCTCAACATCATTATATGCCATAAAATTCTTCACAAATCTAAACGAGCAGGCATTCATAAATCACCTGACCACAATGAACCAGGTTATAGGTGAAGGTAGCTTGGAGAGTGTAAGGGATTCCTCGAACCATCATAAGCAACAATAGTCATCAGGTGAATTGCGATAAAAAAAAAAGATACTAAAGGGTACAAACCTCCCAAACAACATCTATACACTCGCATTTTCCCTGTTCTGTGAAATGGGCATTTGTCCAACAAATGGATATATGCATAATGTCAAGTCATTTATATATTTAGATCAAATGTAATATACTGCAGTCGTGGAAGGGGAGTGGAGATCAATGGTAGAGCAGCCCACCAGTTGAGGGAAAATCCTATGTAGGATTCTCAGTAAGGCGTATGGAGCTCAATGGTAGAGCATCCCACAAGCCCCCGCGTTGGATCTGAGTATGTCCAATTTTCCACAATTTAACTATCTGCTTATCTAGTTATTCTAAACATGAATAAGACAGTGGGAGGCATTACAAACAAAAGATTACGATTTCAATGTCAACATACCTACCTCAAACATATACAACTGCTCAAGGTAAGCACGATACTTCCAACTTACACCACATAATCGTTTGTTCAAATACTTGCAACAGAGGGTTGCAACATTAGAGGGTTCAAGAAACAAGTGTTTGAAAAAAAAAAACATTGACACAGTGATGAAATCTATTACTAGTAGTAGGAAAGTCGAGGATAAAACCCTTTCAAGTGGCCCACTAACTTCCAAAATGAAACTCGCTTCAAGGTGAAATGGGACCCTTCCTCAAGGCCGAACTTGTTACCATGCCTGAAACTTACTAACCACCAACCCCAATTCTTGTTTTGGCCGTTTCTTTGCAGGTCGTGGAGCAAGTTTAGGGTATGAGATAAGGAGAAGCCCCCCCCCCCTTTTAAAAATCCCAGAGACCCCCCTTTTTAAGGCATAGATTTCTCTCTCAAAAGCTAGATAACCATTGGACTATTAACTACGCTCCCCCTTCTTAGCTATCTAAGAGCCAAGTGGGGCTACGATCCTTCCAAATTTCTGCAAAATTTAAGACATTTTGGCACCACCTTCTTGTTACGGGAATAATTCCCACGATTTCCTCCAAGGAAATCGTACCCTTAAAATTTACCCATTATTATAATAAAAATGAAATTCCCATGTTTAAAATACTCGACCATCTTGAGGTCAAACTTGCTCAATGGGAATTTATTCTTTCAATGAGTATTAATTCAACAAGAGGGTGTTTATTATAATAACTAAGACAAAGAGGATCACAACTCAATATTTTGATAAATATAAAGGATGAAGTCTTCTTTGTTCCCCAAGGACTTACCCCTTTTCTTGGTGAGCATTCCCCACTAACATTAAATAGGTAATAGATGTTGGTTGGAACTAGAGTATTATTACTAATATACATATATCTAACATAATAACCATAGTGTGTTGGAGTTATCCATACTAATACTTCTCTTGAACTTGTTTGAAGTTACACTGCTTAAAGGTTGGATATCTTTAGGCCTTTATAGACCATTGTTAGGATATTTAGACACGTAGGAGTTAGTTGAGATCAACTTGTGTAATATATTCGTTAGGTAAAAGTGTGTTTTATTAGTATACATTTGTAAATATTCTAATCCGACGGTCACGATATGTTCTAGACATAGAGTGATCCGATGGTTCAACTTCTCTTAGATCATACCTACCATTGATCCGTGGCTTAACACTTGATTGGTCTATGATCTCTATTTAAAGAGCATAGAGGGTCCTCGGCTAGTTGATCGATTATGAGTAGCTCATATGTAACTTTTTTTCTTTTGCATAATAAATTGCTCCAAGTAGTTATTTGGCTGGGGTCGTGGACTGTTTCCCTCTCGAGGGTTTTAACCACGTGACAAACATCGGTGTGTTGATCTATGGTCTATTTGTGTGAAGCGGTTGCTGAAGGTGTTCGGTCTTTTGGGAGTACCCTGTGTACCCGAACATGGCATCAGAGCTTTTATGAAGAGCCGCTTTCGGTTTTGATCAAGATCTGGAACCGGTGTGGCTGAAAGTTTGAAAGGGTTTTTGTTTCTGGATTTTCTGTGCATTTTTTGCCTCTGGGAGCTATTCCATTGCATCCGGAGCGTTGTTTCCATTGGGAAATAATTTTTGTTTCACCGAAAACCATTTCCGTTTGCTCCAGAAACACCCATTTCGACAAATCTGAAGGTATAATGTTACAGTGACAGATTTGTTTTTTTAAATCTCTCATATTTTATCAGTTTATTATTAGATCTTTTCAATTTTAGTTTCGGATTGTTGCCTTCCCTGACTGTGTATGCTCTTTGCCGTGCACCATGCGCGATCGCGACGAATCAGAAACAGTAAGGGAAAGTTTTTTTTCTTATCTTCTCGGCTACGTATGCTCTTTGCCGTGCACCTTGTGCGACCACGACAAATAAAAAACAGCGAGAAAACTTGAAAACGTAGACTTTTCGGGTAAGCTAACTAAGATTTAACCCCATTGTGTGGAAAAAGTTTTTTGTTTTGTTTTTGTGTTTTGTTTTTTTTTGTGATTTGCAGGAAAAGAAAGCAAGCACGGAGAATGAGAGAGAAGAGTAAAAAAAAAACCCCTTCCTCTTTCTATTATTTTACGTACCTTTTAAACTTAGCTCACTTGGTCCAAAGTTGCTTTATTACTTAATAGGTCTTGAGTTCAAGTCTTATTAAGCTACTTTTCAGTGCATGCAATTTCTATTTTCAAGTTATTTTATTGTAAAAAGTGCATCTCACATAAATAAAATAAAATAAAAGTGAGTCACTTAAGACTTTTAATTTATTGCCGCACTATTTATAAGTCACATTATTGTAAAAGTGAACATCATTTATTCTACAAAAGTGATTCACTTCAAAGCAACTTTATTGTAAAAGTGATTGTCAAAGGTTGATCTTGGGAAGAGGGGGCTTTCTTTTTTTGTTGGTCAAGTTAATATTTGCCACGTCACTATTGGGGACATCTTCAACATTTTCTTTGATCAAGCATAACTTCATCATCCAGAATCAGTTTTAAGTGCCTTTTTTTTAAAACTGCATTTTTTTTGGAGCTCTTTGCATCCAGACAGTTAGTTTTTGTTCTTTTAGCCATTATTTTATAGTATGGCCGCCCCTTGTGATATTATACTTACAAGTTCTAACTATTTCTCATGGAAATGTCGTATGGAGGATGTTATGCGAAGTATGGGACTTTTCAGGATAACCTTAGGGAAAGAAACATAACCCACTGATGATGATAAGAAAACTAAATGGGCAAATAGATGTGATGAATCTCATGGATTGATTGGGATGTCAATCTCTACTGATTTGCGATTCCACGTATCTGGAATTGATGAACCTAATCTCGCTTGGGAAAAGTTGGAATCTATGTTTGGTAAACACAATGAAATTCGGGGTCATCAACTTAAGAATGAGTTGCTTTCCTTGAATCCAAATAATTTTTCATGCATTCAAGACTGTTTATCTAAGTATAAAACTCTTAGACTATTATGTGCAGAATGCAAGATTAAGAAAGAAGACAAACAATGTATTTATCATATTCTTTCAAAACTTGGACCTGCATATTCTGTTTTTGTATCTACATTCTACTCCATGAAAGAATCCTTGACTGGAGCTAGCTATCAAGAGCCTAGCCTTGAATTCTTTTGTGATTCCTTAATTAGAGAGTAAGATAAGCTCATTCATCTTAGATTAATTAACAATGCAGATACATCTGGGAAAGCCTTATTGTCCCAACAGAAAGAAAAGTCCAAGCCTCCCAAGAAAGAGAATTTTTGCAATAATAAACAAAACAACAAGGGTCCCAAACCCTCTCAATTAGCTCCTTCTTTAAAAAATGACAAAGGATCCAAGCAAAAAGGAAAGAAGACTGAGCGTCATTGCAATTTTTGTGGGAAAGATAATCAAGATGAATCTAAGTGTTTTAAGAAGATGGCAGCCTTGGAAGCAACAGTGAAGAAGCACCACATCAGCCTAGATTCGTCTTCAGAATCTACCTCTCATGGACATGCACTTTGTGCTTCTGGTTACTCTTATACTGCATCTTCTTCTTCTACTTCAATTGAATGGCTCATTGATTTTGGAGCATCTTATCATATGGCTAAGGATAAAGCCATCTTTTCTGCTATGCATGAATGTAACACCAAACAAATATTTGTTGGTGATGATATATCTCTAAGTGTTGTAGGATCTGGAACAGTTTCAGTAGAAAATGGTCCTTTCAGTGATGTACTATGTGTTCCAAAAATTTCCTACAATTTGTTATCAGTCTATCAAATTACTCATTCAGGTGAAGGTAAAACTGTGACGTTTACACCTCACCAAGTTGTAATCAAGGATTTTAAAAATTCTCAGAATATCCTTGCTACTGGAACTGTTGATGATATTACCAGGTTGTACAAATTTAACAACTTTGGGTCATCACCTTTTCCTTCAGTTTTTGTTGCTCATAGTGATAACTTGAGCAAACTTTGGCATGAGCGATTTGGTCACTTAAATTATCGCTCATTGCAACAACTATGTAAAGACAATATGGTGACTGGTCTTCCGCTGGTATCTTGCAAGGATGGTGTTTGTTCCGGTTGTGTACTCGAAAAACATCATCGGGACAGTTTTGACAAACATGCCTCTTGGCACGCCTCGGTTCCCATGGAGCTTGTGCATAGTGACTTGTGTGGCCCTCTTCCATCTGCTTCCTTTTCTGGTTTCAAATATTTCTTAACTTTCATTAATGACTACTCCAGACGCACTTGGGTTTACTTCCTAAAACTTAAGAGCGACGTATTTAACATGTTCTTGGCCTATAAGTCCCTTGTTGAAAAAAAATCTAGTCATCAAATTATTAAGTTAAGATCTAACAATGGAGAAGAATATGTTAATAATAAGTTCACTACTTTTTGCACTGAACAAGGAATCCAATAACAACACATTGTTCCATATACACCACAACAAAATGGTGTAGCTGAACGGAAGAACTGCACTTTAAAATAAATGACTAATTGTATGATCCAATCTAAGGGACTAAGTCTTCAATATTGGGCTGAGGCCATAAATTGTGCAAATTACATAGTTAATCGCACACCCACTAAAGTTTTACAGGGTATAACACCGGAAGAAGCATGGAGTAAAATTAAACTAGATGTAAGTCACTTTCGTGTGTTTGGTTGTGAAGCATGGGCTCATTTCGGATGAAAAATGGAAAGCATTGCAGCCTAAAAGTGAAAAGTGCATATTTGTTGGATATTCTGAAGATGTAGAAGGTTATAGACTTCTTCAGCCACATTCTCATGATATAATCATTAGAAGAGATGTTAAATTTGATGAAAATCTCTTAGCCTACGATCCTAACTTGGCGGGCGTGCCATCTTTGGCCTACGAGCATGATTTGGCGATTGTGCCTTCTTCTTCTTCTTCTTCCAGCTTCCTTGACAGGTTTCCAACTCCAGTTTCTGATGATGACAGTGAGGATGAAAATCCACCTCTGCTTGCTCATGTTCCTCCAATTGCACCAGCACCAATACTTCCTCGATGGGTCCGTTCAACATGTGAAGCAGCTGGTGATCTTACCGGTGATCCTAGAGATCAACGTCGAACACGTTCTTAGTTTCAGTGAGCCTCTTCTCTTTTGGCTGAAGTTTTCGAGAATCATGATCCAGAAACTTTTGCAGAAGCTTTAGGAAATCTAGATTGGGATGCAGCTATGGATGAAGAATATCATTCCTTAATGGTGAAAGATACTTGGGATCTTGTTCCTCTTCCAAAAGGAAGAAAACTTGTTAGATGTAAAAGGGTCTATAGAACTAAGTATGCATCAGATGGAAGTGTTGAAAGACTTAAGGTAAGGTTAGTTGCCAAAGTTTTTTCCCAAGTTGAAGGGATTGACTACAATGAAACCTTGCCCCTGTAGCAAAAATGAACTCCATCTACCTTGTTCTTTCCCTTGCAGCCTTACATAACTGGGAAGTCCATGAAATGGATGTCAAGTCTACCTTCTTACATGGTGATTTACATGAGTAAATTTACATGGAACAACCTCCTGGATATGTTCAGAATAACTCTAGCCTTGTTTGTCTCCTTAAGAAATCCTTATATGGCCTTAAGCAAGCTCCTAGAGCTTGGTATGCCAAAATGGATAACTTTCTCCTTGACACTGGTTTTTCTAGATGCCATTCTGACCCCAATTTCTATACCAAGAAAGTAGGAAACCATCTCATCATACTTGTTCTTTATGTTGATGATCTTATCCTTACTGGTAGTGACCCTAAACTTATAACCCATGTGAAATTCAGTCTTAAGCAAAATTTTGAAATGTCAGACTTAGGACATTTGCATTATTTTCTTGGTCTCCAAGTCTTGCAAACCAAATAAGGAATCTTTCTTTCCCAGTCTAAGTATGCCTGTGACCTTCTTCGTCGCTTCCACATGGAATATTGTAAACCAACCCCTTCTCCCTTCCAGTCTGGAGTCAAAATTTGTGCCACTTGTACTTCCCTTGAAGTAGATGCCACCTTGTATTGTCAGCCTGTTGGTAGTATTTTATACTTGACTCATTCCCGTCCTGACCTTTCCTTTGCCATTGGTCGTGTTTCCCGTTATATGCAAACTCCTCATGAAAGTCACTGGAAAGCAGCAAAAAGAATACTTCGATATATTCGAGGTACAATTCAGTTTTGGATTCATTACAGTACAGGGGGGAAACCTTTGTTGGTTGGTTTCACTGATTCAGAATGGGTTGGCAATCCTGATGATCGAAAGTCTACTATAGGTTATGTTTTCAGTCTGGGATCTGGACCTGTCACTTGGGCTTATAAGAAACAACAAGATCTTGCTCTTTCTTTAGCAAAAGAAGAATATCGAGCCACAGTTAATGCCAGTTAGGAAGCTTTATGGCTTCGACAGATCCTTTCAGAGTTTGGATTTGAGCAGCAGCAGCCTACTCCACTTTGGTGCGACAATCAAAGTGACATCAAGCTTGGAAAAGATCCAGTTCTACATCAGCGCAACAAACACATTGACCTACACATGCACTTCATCAGAAATCTTGTTCGTGATCGTGTTATTGAAGTGCTCTATTGCCCTACAGATGATCAAGTTACAGACATCTTCACCAAGTCTCTTACAGAAGTGAAGTTTTCTAAACTTCGGTCTATGTTAGGAGTTCAGGAATGTGTCCTTAAGGGGGGATAGGCTCTAATTCCTCCTTCCTTCTCCTAATAGTGTCACTTTTGTAAATTCTTCAATCCTATACCAAGTTGTTCTTAAGGGGGGATGTTAGGATATTTAGACACTTAGGAGTTAGTTAAGATCAACTTGTGTAATATATCTGTTAGGTAAAAGTGTGTTTCTTTAGTATGCATTAGTATGCATTTGTAAATATTCTAATCCGACGGTCACGATATGTTCTAGACATAGAGTGATCCGACGGTTCAACTTCTCTTAGATCATACCTACCATTGATCCGTGGCTTAACACCCGATTGGTCTATAATCTCTATTTAAAGAGCATAGAGGGTCCTTGGCTAGTTGATCAATTATGAGAAGCTCATATGTAATTTTCTTTCTTTGCATAATAAATTGCTCCAAGTAGCTATTTGGCTGGGGCCATGGACTGTTTCCCTCTCAAAGGTTTTAACCACGTGACAAACATCGGTGTGTTGATCTGTGATCTATTTGTGTGAAGCGATTGCTGAAGGTGTTCTGTCTTTTGGGAGTACCCTGTGTACCCGAACAACCATGTGAGATTCCCTTAACAAAAGCTGGATGTTAGAGATATGCTAAATAATTTACAACTTTCCGGGAGCAGCATACCTTCATAAGTGTAGTATGTTATGACCTTTCGCTCACTAATTACTTATGTGTCTCTTACTTGCTTGTTTAAGTTGTCAAACCAGAGATATTAATTTACTTGTGTAGGTGTTGATTATTCCCTTCCTCACATTCTTATCGGTTAGTTATCTATGAGTAGGTTATATCGAAAGTTGAAGTTCCTAAAGGACTTCTATAGGTCTCTCCCCTTAGGGGATCTAGATTCCCGTCATTAAGTTGCGTCAATGGTTTACGCCTCCCACATCAACAATTTTAAGGGAATTAATCACCTAACTTACTAGGTTTTACTAGTGGCGCCTTGGCCTTGAGCTCCTCACCAGAAAACAAGTATAATAACGTTAAACAAATATAAAATAATTCAGCCATACAAGAGGGATATTACAAAATATCTAGGGTATGCGAGAGGGATATTACATCCTCTCCCCCTTAAAAATAACACAGTCCTCGATGTTCCTATTTTTCAACCAATTCCCTTCTTCTATTCTGTCATCTTTTCTTGTTTTGTATTATCTGTTTTGATCCCCTCAGATCCTTTTGTATCTTCTCAAGTCGCTAACATCCAAGACCTGTAGTTTCCTGCAACAAGATTGGGTCTAGCCCAAATTTTATTCAGTAAATCATGTCCAAAATTATAATTCAACTTAAACATAAGCCATGGATCCTTTTGCATGATAACAATTTGCAATTTATGGAACATCTTCTAGTGTTTATTGGTATCATAATACGCAATTATTTTACCATAATGTAACTGATTCATCAGTAAAAACATAATTACTCATCTTTTGGGTGGCCATTTTATCTCCAACCTTTGGATAGTTATATAGTCTTCAACCTGAGGTAATCCTCCTTCGCGTTTACACATTACGACATGTAACCGTCTAATTACTTGGAAAATTTGTTAACACGTTTTACATTTGTTATATATATNAAAGTTTTCTCCTTGGTGACATCAAACAACGTCCTGTCTTCCATATGTTGAGCTTTGCCTAGGTCTTGATATTGACATCATAACTCTTTCATGGTTCCCCTCAAGCCTCCTCGCTTGAGTCCAAGAATTCCTTTCCACCAAAAGGTAAGGTAGAGTTAGATCATCAATTTTTTCTTGACACATCATATGCCTAACACCAATGTGCTCACACGACAATCATTTTCCTAACACCATTGTGCTCTCGCAGCATATATGCCTAACACAAATGTGCTCACACGACAATCATTTTCCTAACACCATTGTGCTCCCGTAGCATATATTTTCCTTCTTCATATTTAATGTTAATTACTACCTTTGACTATTTGTGACACACACTTTTTGGTGCTAAACATGACTTCACTGTCCATGTCTCGATTTGTGAATCGGCTTCACGGTTAGTCAAAAATATAATTAACATCTATCGACAAATAATAATTTCATGAATTTAACATTTCATAAGTTACAACAATTTGTAACTCTGTCATCATTTATGATTCATCTAACTTTGTAAACCATCCAAAAGAAAATAACTCCTTACTAATCTTTGAGCAATTGAGCGCAACTTTGTTTTACGCAAGTGAATTTATATACCATAATGTACGTTGATCGTGACAATGGTCATAATCTTGGTAAAACTCTGCAATGTCAATACATAAACATCATAATCCACTGGTAATCCTTGGTTCATAAAACCTCGAAATCTGACAATTTATAATAAGTTAAAAAGTAAATAATCACTCATTCTTAAACTTCATTATTTAAGCCAGTGAATATTTTTACTAACATTCGATTTTGACCGATAGTGTTCCTGGCATAAGCCTGGAATGTTAGCACATAACATTATATGACATTCATTCATTTATCATTTCTAAATACCAGTAGCAATTAAACATCCTTACTCACCTGTCTTTGGATAGGGAAATTCCCCTTCTACACAACAATACTGAGTGGTAAGCTAGAGACATAGGAATCTCAAGTGACATCTAGTTCTATCTATCTTTTAGTATCTGTGGGGGAAACACTATACTCTTTATTAGGACTTTTGCACTTAGAGTAACCTCCTGCAAGCCATGAATACACCGATGTTTAAACTTTCATAAAATAATAATTGATAGCTAATGGTAGTTTTAGAGCACTATTTACTCCTAAATCAACCCACTCTTTTCGCAAGAAGTTCAACGTTGAAGTAGCACACTTGTAGTCCCACACGTGTCAAATAGTCAAAAGTTTTAACGTTATCAGATGTGTTATGTGTTGATGAATCAGTTCTCGTTACTCCCATACAATTAATTTCTAAGGTGTTAATCATATAACCTAGCTCACCCTTTAACATAATCATAAAAGAGCACATATTGATATTTTACATAAAATTCCTAATCCTCGAATTTCAGTGCTAGATACTACACTTGTGGTATTACACATTACATGAAATGGACTGATACCCTAAGGAGTATTGTTTTGCTAGGTTGCCCAGTCTACTTCTGCAGGTAACAATTTAGCATTAGGTTAGGCTTAAGGTTAGATTTTAATCTAGACTTCTCTTTAAATTACATTTTGTGTGTAAGAATTGTTCTTAACATTACATTGATCAATCAATAATTAGTTTTAACCAAATCTTACGATAAGTCGAACCTTTTCTACACATGATTGGTGTCTTCAAATTTTCTCTTAGCAAGGGGTAATTCCTACACTACCCATTAGGGTTTTTGGGATTCCTTGTAAAATTTACAACATTAATACCCTTCATCAGGCATAGTAGACCCATAGCTTCTATTATTATAATTTATGTCTTCATATATATTTTAACACTTAGTTATTAGCAATCCTATGCCTTTCATCATCTAAGGTACCCATAGTTCATTACCCATCTGTTTGGTGCCCTAAGTTTTTAAAGGTTCCCCGTTGGTATGAGTCTAATAATGCTATATACATATATAAATATTTCGCTTCATGCAATTCTAAGAAATGGCTAAACTTATTCCTTAATGTATAGAGAATAAAATTTATAGTCTAATCTCCCATTTTGAATGTGTAAACATAGACGTAACCCTTATAACAAGATGAAAATTACTCATACCTCTGTCGATACGTAACCATGCCTTTGCAATGACACTTCATTCCTTCATCCTCTTAGTTACCTCTTTTTATTTTTCCTTTTAAGGACCTACTTGGATGAGTTATTTCCCTCGTCCATCATCGTCATGCATCCACAACAAAATCATTGATTGCTTAGTTTTAATCATTTTTATGCTTCCTAACTTTATGTGGAGCCCAAATAGGCCCGAGTGCTATCACTTAGCGCTCTGATACCATTTGTAACATCCCCCTTTAAAATTCATAGAATAAAAGTTCATATATAAGTTTTGTTTCCGAAGACCACTTATAACTTTGATACAACAAATGTCAAAATTCTTTCAAAAGCTATGCTTAAGACTTGTGGGTGGAATTATTAAATCACATTGTAGATCAATCACCTTTCAGTATTGGTCATTATGAGGAAGCTTGTTGTCTTTAATACATCATAAGTCATCTGTTTTGAAGTCAACCTAGAGGAATTGAATAAGGTTTTATTTGCACAATATATTAGGTATTAAAAACACTCATATGAAGTCACACAACCATTTACATCATCATTATTGGGAGAATGAAGTACATAAAGAGGTCATCCGGATAACATGAGGTAAACACACATCAATAGGATCACGAGAATATTTATATGTAGCTTCAAACTATCAATTTGTACATTTTCCTCCATACCAAAAGTGTATCTTTGAATCTCAATCATGTAACATACCCATAACATTAAAATTAAAAGTTTGCTTTCGAAGGACTATTTATATTTAATCTTAAGCTTTATGCATGGTAATATACAAACTTAAAAAGGAAAACATAAATTAACCATTGTAATTTAATCACCGAAACACCATAGCACAACTGTATTAAAGTATATCTTTTCAATCCTTCCTAAGATTAAAATTTCCATAATACCTAATCTGCTAGGAAAGGACCTCAGTCAATAATTCTATCTTTATTCCATGTTTATGTAACAAACCCAATATTCACTTCACCATTTGGGTGATGAAGTGATTCTTTTCTTTCCCATCATCTTTATTTCAAAACATTAGTCTCAAAGGTTACATGGCATTACAAATAAATGCAAATTTACATCCAGTCTTTAAATCTCCTACCTAAAAAGTGGATGGATGCATATTGTGAACTTATACACATTGTCCATCACTTATTCATGATAACGCCATACTATTACCTTAATTTTTATCATGACATAAATATATGCAAGGCCTTAACTTTATATTTTAACTATCAAGATCCACAATTCATTTAATTTGGTATAAGTAAGCAAGTGAATATTTCTTCAAATGTGTAAGGATCACATAGCATTATGTTGAGTGAATTCACGGAAATAAGATATATAAAAATACAAAATAAGAAGAGACACCAATATATGTGGTTCGCCCCTAACTAGGGGTTACATCCACCAAATTGTTGATATTTCTATTAAAATAATTCCATAAAAGGTTACAAAACCGCAATTCCAATACTGCATCATTTTCACAAATATCTCTTGTAGAGAACAAAACCAATTTACTAACTAGCCTTATTTCTAGGCCTTCCCCTTTAAGAATAATAATATTATTATTAACCACTCCAACTGTTTCTAGGATGATTCTATGTGAAGAATCTAAAGCAACCCCCCCAAACTAGCATGAATATAGTGAGACTAAAGTTATTCAATAGTCACTCAAAATAATTCACTATCCACCCCACTACGATCTAAGTTGTAATGATGCCTATTTCAGTTGATAGATTCAGATCTATAAAACGAAACAGAGGGCCATCACTTACATATACAAATAAACAAATCCATATCTCACCTTGGAACCTATCCCAAGACAAACTCAAAACGCATATGATGGTAGATGCCTACAGACGGTAACTATACCAGAAATCTGAGTTTTTAAAGAGGAATCCACGCTGAATCCTTTCCACGAAGAAAAGCAAAGTCACTCTTATGCTATTATTGGCCAGGAGTGAATAATATGGTCTGTTAGTCCAAGATTCATTTTTTTTTCTCAAATGGTCAATAATTTAAAATTTTAGGGACATCACGATGTGTTGGAATTCGTGTCAGTAGATTTATCTCCAATTTATGGAGCCAAAGGTGATTACGTTGTCAATCCCATGAACTTCATTCCAATATCTTCGGTCATCGTTTTGAATTACTTTAATGTATCTTTGGTTGAGCATAAGCATGTCGATATGTAAATTAGTGGGTAAGAGAATACATAGAATCCAAATTATGAAAGCCATAGACAAGTTTACCTTCAAGTAAAACAAGAAATAGAAGGCTTCCCAAGCATTAAGTCCACTAGTTTACCAATAATGTGGATGGCGGGTGGTTCTTTAGTTCTCCTTCGTGGATGTCCTTGATTGCTTGAAGCAAAGGCACGAAATCCCTAAACCAAGGAAGAAGGAAGAAGCCCTAAATCAACAAAGATGTCAAAAATTCAACTATCAAGGCTCCAAACATCCAAGGCCAAGAAGAAGTATATACTTTGATTCATGCCATCCCTTGGTTGTGGGTCACGCAGTCTATACGGCCTAACTGACCTCGCATTTGAATTTTTCAAGCCACAACGAAAATCAACGTCGCTTCCATTCTTTTGGCAAAGGGTAAAAAAATATGGCCTGTCATCTTAGAATGAAGTACGATTTAGCTCATCTTGTTACCATCGTGGCATTTACTATCCTCACCGGATTCATCAATGGGAAGATTCCGAGGTGCTTCACCTCAACATCATTATATACCATAAAATTCTTCACAAATCTAAACGAGCAGGCATTCATAAATCGCCTGACCATAATGAACCAGAGTGTAGGTGAAGGTAGCTTGCAGAGTGTCGAGGATTCCTCTGACCATCATAAGCAACAATAGTCATCAGGTGAATTGCGATCAGAAAAATATACTAAAGGGTATATACCTCCCAAACAACATGTATACACCCACATTCGCCCTATTCTGTGAAATGGGCATCTGTCCAACAAATGGATATATGCATAATGTCGGGTCATTTATGTTAGGGAAGCATTCCAAGTATTTAGATCAAATGCAATATACTGCCATCGTGGAAGGGGAGTGGAGCTCAATGGAAGAGCAACCCACCGGTTGAGGGCAAATCCTGCGTTGGAATCCTAGTAAGGTGTATGGAGCTCAATGGTAGAGCATCCCACAAGTGCAGCGTTGGATCCGAGTGTGTCCAATTTTCAACAATTTAACTATCTGCTCATCTAGTTATTCTAAACACGAATACGGCAGTGGGAGGAATCACAAACAGGAGATTACGATTTCAATGTCAACATACCTACCTCAAACATCTACAACTGCTCAAGGTAAGCACGGTACTTCCAACTTACACCACATAACCATTTATTCAAATACTTGCAATAGAGGGTCGCAACATTAGAGGGTTCAAGAAACAAGTGTTTGAAAGAAAAAAACCATTGACACAGTGATGAAAGCTATTACCAGCAGTAGGAAAGTGGAGGAGAAAACGCTTTCAAGCGGTCCATGAACATCCAAAATGAAACTCCCTTCAAGGTGAAATGGGACCCTTCCTCAAGGCCGAACTTGTTACCATGCCTGAAACTTACTAACCACCAACCCCAATTCTTGTTTTGGCTGTTGCTTTGTAGGTCATGGAGCAAGTTTAGGGTACGAGATAAGGAGAAGCCCCCCCCCGCTTAAAAAGCGCAGAGATCCCCCTTTTTAAGGCACATATTGCTCTCTCAAAAGCTAGATAACCGTTGGACTATTAACTACGCTCCCCCTTCTTAGCTATCCAAGAGCCAAGTGGAGCTACTGTCCTTCTAAATGTCTACAAAATTTAAGACATTTTGGCACCACCTTCTTGTTACGGGAATAATTCCCATGATTTCCTCAAAGGAAATCATAGCCTTAAAATTTATCCATTGTTGTAATAAAAATGAAATTCCCATGTTTAAAATACTCGACCATCTTGAGCTCAAACTTGCTCAATGGGCATTTATTCTTTCAACAAGTATTAATTCAGCAAGAGGGTGTTTATTATAATAACTAACTCAGAGAGGATCACAACTCAATCTTTTGATAAATCTAAAGGATGAAGTCTTCTTCGTACCCAAGGACTTATCCCTTTTCTTCGTGAGCATTCCCCACTAAAATTAAATAGGTAATAGATGTTGGTTGGAACGAGAGTATTACTACTAATATACATATATCTAACATAATAACCCTAGTGTGTTGGAGTTATCCATACTAATACTTCTCTTCAACTCGTTTGAAGTTACACTGCTTAAAGGTTGGATATCTTTAGGCCTTTATAGACCATGTGAGCTTCCCTTAACAAAAGTTACATGTTAGAGATATGCTAAATAATTTCCAAATTTCAGGGAGTAGCATACCTTCATAAGTTTAGTATGTTATGACCTTTCGCTCACTAACGTTACTTATGTGTCTCTTACTTTCTTGTTTATGTTGTCGAACCAGAGATATTAATTTACTTGTGTAGGTGTTGATTATTCCCTTCCTCACATTCTTATCAGTCAGTTACCCGTGAGTAGGTTATATCGAAAGTTGAAGTTCTTAAAGGACTTCTATAGGTCTCTCCCCTTAGGGGATCTAGCTTCCCGTCATTAAGTTGCGTCAATGGTTTATGTCTCCCACATCAACATTTTTTCAAGAATTAATCACCTAACTTACAAGGTTTTATTGGTGGGGCCTTGGCCTTGAGCTCCTCACAAGAAAACAAGTACAATAACATTAAACAAATACAAAATGCTTCAGGCATACAATAGGGATATTACAAAATATCTAGGGTATGCGAGAGGGATATTACATAATCTCCCCCTTAAAAATAACATCGTCCTCGATGTTCCTATTTTTCAACCAATTCCCTTCTTCTATTGTGTCATCTTTTCTTGTTTCGTATTTTCTGTTCTGATCCCTTGAGATCCTTCCGTATCTTCTCAAGTCGCTAACGTCCAAGACCTGCAGTTTCCTGCAACAAGATAGGGTCTAGCCCAAATTTTATTCAGTAAATCATGTCCAAAATTATAATTCAACTTAAACATAAGCCATGGATCCTTTTGCATTATAACAATTTGCAATTTATGGAACATCTTCTAGTCTTTATTGGTATCATAATACCCAATTATTTTACCATAATGTAACTGATTCATTAGTAAAAACATAATTACTTATCTTTTGGGTGGCCATTTTATCTCCAACCTTTGGATAGTTATATAGTCTTCAACCTGAGGTAATCCTTCCTTCGTGTTTACACATTAAGACATGTAACAGTCTAATTACTTGGAAAATTTGTCAACACGTTTTACATTTGTTATACATACATACATACATACATACATACATACATACATATATATATATATATATATATATATATATATATATATATNGACTTACGACTATTTCTGAGGTTACTCTCCCTTTTGACCGCCGGTCAAAAGTTTTTCTCCTCAGTGACATCAAACAACGTTCTGTCTTCCAGATGTCAACCTTTGCCTAGGTCTTGATATTGATATCATAACTCTTTCATGGTTCCCCTCAAGCCTCCTCACTTGAGTCCAGGATTTCCTTTCCTCCAAAAGGTAAGGTAGAGTTAGATCATCAATTTCTTCTTGCCACATCATATGCCTAACACCAATGTGCTCACACGGCAATCATTTTCCTAACACCATTGTGCTCCCGCAACATATATGCCTAACACAAATGTGCTCACACAGCAATCATTTGCCTAACACCACTGTGCTCCCGCAGTATATATTTTCCTTGTTCGTATTTAATGTTAATTACTACCTTTGACTATTTGTGACACACACTTTTTGGTGCTTAACATGACTTCACTGTCGTTGTCTCGATTCATGAATCGGCTTCACGGTTAGTCGAAAATAAAATTAACATCTATTGATAAATAACAATTTCATCAATTCAACATTTCATAAGTTGCAACAATTTGTAACTCTACCATCATTTATGATTCATCTAACCATGTAAATCATCCAAAAGAAAATAACTCCTTACTCATTTTTGAGCAATTTAGTGCAACTTTGTTTTACGCAAGTGAATTTATATACCATAATGTACGTTGATCGTGACAATGGTCATAATCTTGTTAAAACTCTGCAATGTCAGTACATAAACAACATAATCCACTGGTAATCCTCGGTTCATAAAACCTCGAAATCCGACAATTTATGATAAGTTAAAAAGTAAATCATCACTCATTCTTAAACTTCTTTATTTAAGCCGGTGAATATTTTTACTAACAATCGATTTTGACCGATAGTGTTCCTGGCATAATCTTGCAATGTTAGCACATAACATTATACGACATTCATTCATTTATCATTTCTGAATACCAGTAGAAATTAAACATCCTTACCCACCTGTCTTTGGATAGGTACATTCCCCTTCTACACAACAATACTGAGTGGTAAGCTAGAGACGTAGGAATCTCAAGTGACATCTAGTTCTATCTGCCTTTTAGTATCTTTGGGGGAAACACTATACTCTTTGTTGGGACTTTTGCACTTGGAGTAACCTCCTGCAAGCCATGAATACACCCAAGTTAAAGCTTTCATAAAATAATAATTGATAAGTAATGGTAGTTTAAGAGCACTATTTACTCCTAAATCAACCCACTCTTTTCGCGAGAAGTTCAACGTTGAAGTAGCACACTTGTAGTCCCACACGTGTCAAATAGTCAAAAGTTTTAACATTATCAAATGTGTTATGTGTTGATGAATTAGTTCTCGTTACTCCCATACAATTACTTTCTAAGGTGTTAATCATATGACCTAGCTCACCCTTTAACATAATCATAAAAGAGCACATATTGATATTTTACATAAAATACCCAATCCTTGAATTTCAGTTTTAGATACTACACTTGTGGTATTACACATTACATGGAATAGACTGATACCCTAAGGAGTATTGTTTTCCTAGGTTATCCACTCTACTTCTGTGGGGAGTAGCATACCTTCATAAGTGTAGTATGTTATGACCTTTCGCTCACTAAAGTTACTTATGCGTCGCTTACTTGCCTGTTTAAGTTGTTGAACCAGAGATATTAATTTACTTGTGTAGGTGTTGATTATTCCCTTCCTCGCATTCTTATCGGTTAGTTATCCGTGAGTAGGTTATATCAAAAGTTGAAGTTCCTCAAGGACTTCTATAGGTCTCTCCCCTTAGGGGATCTAGCTTCCCATCGTTAAGTTGCGTCAATGGTTTACGTCTCCCACATCAACAATTTTTAGGGAATTAATCACCTAACTTACTAGGTTTAACTGGTGGGGCCTTGGCCTTGAGCTCCTCACCAGAAAACAAGTACAATAACGTTAAACAAATACAAAATACTTCGGGCATACAAGAGGGATATTAGAAAATATCTAGGGTATGCGAGAGGGATATTACACGAAATATGTCTACAGTACCACCATTCTGCTTAGAGAAACCACTTGACCCATTGTGTCTATTTATCAAATGCAAAAGAATGGAAATACCATTCTAGGAGTTTATTCACAATATCAATTTTCCCATCAGATTGAGGATGATAATAGGAGTTGTGAGCCACCAATGTTCCCAAATAAGAAAATATTTCCTTCCAAAAATCACCAGTGAAAATTGGATCTATATCACTTACAATAATCTTGGGGATTCCACATAGTTTTTGAATTGTTTCCATGAATGTTGCAACCATTGTACTAGCTTTAAAAGGATGAGAAAGACATCATATATGGGAATACTTTGTAAGTCAATCCATTATGACCATGATGACAATACTTCCTTCTAACTTTGGTAGATCCCTAATAAAATCTATTGAGGCCTCTTCTCAGCATTGACTTGGTATGGATAATGGTTGTAGAAGACTTGGTGTCTTGATTTTATCTCCTTTGTTCTGTAGATAAACCAAACATTATGCCACAAAATTTTTGGCATCAATTTTAAGACCTTTCCGAATCCTTCTTGATCTTGTGGTTAGTTTTAAAGAGTCCTGAACGCCCTCCTATGGTTACTTTTCAATAATCACATGGTTAGTTTGAGTAGAGAATTCTTATATAAATATAGACGATCCAAGTACCATATTGAATTATTCTTCCATGGACTTATATTATGAACTAGGGTCCTTTCGTATTTGTTGAATTATCTTTCACGCCTTATGATATTGTTTCCATCTTGTCCTTGCTTCTTCCACCCAATTATATTGCATAATGGAAATAGCACAAAGTAAGCCCTTTGTGTCATCTTCTGTTTTTGAAAGTGCATTTGCCACCACATTTTGATTTCATTTTTTTAGATAATTTCAAAGACATAACCTATCCTCTTTGTAACCCATTTGTGTTGCTCTTCTAAAGATAATTGTTGTTCCCAGAAATACTTAAGGCTGTTGTGATCTATTCTTACCTTGAAGTGTGTTCCTATCAAGAAAGAGCGTCATTTCTTAATTGCATGTAGTATGGCAAACATTTCCTTTTCATATATTGGTTTGAGTTTTTTTTTCCCTTTAATTTAGCAACTTTCAAGGTAAAGGGGCCTTCCTTCTTACATTAAAACTACACCAATTCCATTCCCTAAGACATCACATTCCACAATAAAAGTTTTTGTGAACTCAAGTGTGGCTAATAAAGGAGTTGTACACATAGCCAATTTAAGTTTTTCAAAAGATTTAGTTGCTTCTTGAGTCCAAGAGAATGTCTCATTTTTCTATAACCTTGTTAGAGGTGATGTTGTTTGACCATACTTCTTGACGAAGTTGTCTTAGTAGCTTATCAATCGTATCAATCCTCTATGATTCTTCAAGGCTTTATGAATTGTTCATTCCATGATAGGATTAATTTTATTAGGGTCCACTTGGACTCCTTCATGAGATCCAACATGACCCAAATATTCCACTTCTTGAACCCCAAACACATACTTAAAAGGATTTGCATATAGTTTGTGCTCCTTCAATAGTTTTAAGACCTTATCAACATGTTTTACATGCTCTTCCCAAGATTTGCTATAGATTAGCATATAATAAAAATATACTAACACAAATTTTCTGAGAAAGGGTTTAAAAATAGAAGCAATCAAGCTTTAAAACGTGGAAGTTGCATTAGCAAGGGAAAATGGCATCACCAAAAAATCATAATGACGTTCATGTGTTCTTAAGACTATTTTTGGAATGTCTTTTTTCCTCATTTTGATTTGATGATATCTACAATGAAGATCGAAATTGGTGAAGAAAATTTCTCCATGTAATTAATCTAATGATTCATTAATGACACGAATATGAAACTTATATTTAATGGTAATCTATTAACCTCTCTATAATTTGGACATATACACCTTGAAACTTACTTTTTGTGAACCATCACCACTGGTGCAGAGAAAGCACTTTGGTTGGGTTGAATGATGCATGCATCTAACATTTCTTGAACTATATTTTCAAACTCTCTCTTTAGTGCATATGATTGGAAGACTTTTAGGCATCTTTCCAAATACCTTGGAATTATTGTCAATAACTTGTTGTAGATCCACTCAAATATAGGGTATAAATTCTTGAACATCTAGTAAGCACAATTATGCAATTACTCCATGGTGTCCCCTTTTTAGAAATTTTTTGATGTTGTTAGAACTTATCACTTTAGAGGGTTTCCTTGGAGTACCTATGAGTTTAATTTCCTTTCCTTCTAAAGAGAATGTCATGAAAAATTCTTGAAAATTAAGGCCCATTGTTTCCAATGATTGTAGCCAGTAGACCTACAATACAACATCAACATCACCCATTTGGATTGTAATCATTGGAATTATTGTCAATAACTTGTTGTAGATCCACTCAAATATAAGGTATAAATTCTTGAACATCTAGTAAGCACAATTATGAAATTACTCCATGGTGTCCCCTTTTTAGAAATTTTTTGATGTTGTTAGAGCTTATCACTTTAGAGGGTTTCCTTGGAGTACCCATGAGTTTAATTTCCTTTCCTTCTAAAGAAAATGTCATGAAAAGTTCTTGAAAATTAAGGCCCATTGTTTCCAATGATTGTAGCCAGTAGACCTACAATACAACATCAACATCACCCATTTGGATTGTAATCATTGGAATTTTCAATAAATACTACCCCATAATAGTCATAATACTATGACATTTTCTTAAACAATTATGTTACGTCCATCTGCAATTGTTACTTGAAATTATGGTGTTGAATATACAAAGCAATTGAGAAGTTTAGATAATATGCAATCAATGAAGTTATGGGTGCTCCTTGAATCAATCAACATTCTTACCTTTTTCTTTTTGAAATATCCTTCCATCCTAAGTGATTGAGGAGTGTTAATGCCAACCAATGCATGTAAAGATATGGTTCAAAGTAGTATCTTCTAAATCTACATTTTGAGATTGTTCTTGTTCTGGACCTTCTTTCTCTTCATAATCTATGTAGAATAGCGTCTTCTCACTACATGTATGCCCCTTGGTGTACTTATTGTCAAAATTTAAACATAGTCCCTTTTCTCTTGTTTCTTCCACTTGTTGAGGCGCCAATCTTGTAGGTTGAGTGATATTGGTTTTGGAAACATTTCCCTCTCCGTAGGTGTCAGTAACAACCCTTCTAGCAGCTATATTTTTAGTTTCAACTTTCCTTGCCAAACTAAAAGCACTCTCCAAATATTTACGTTCAAAGAGATGTGTGTGATCTTGAATTCTCTCCTTTAAAGTACCTATAAATACATTCAACAAATTATCATATTGAATGTTCTTCACCTTAAGATTCAACTTCTGAAACTGCTTAATTTGCTCTATAATTGGACATTTTTGCTTGAGATTTATCAATGAAATAAAGAGATGAATAAGAAGTCTCTTTGAGGGGGAAACCTCCTGATACAATGTATCAAATGCACAAGACAAGATGAGATGACCCTAAAACTAGGCCTTCTCGGTATATATAAGAGACAAGGGGTACATTCACAATTCTACCCGACCATAGAATTACAATTAAGGTCCTAACCAACCAATAAAGCCAATACTAATATACTAATATAAATGTAATGTCACAATATATAGGGCTTAACAAAAATAATCCATGATTGTCTATGATAATTTGTCCAAAGAGAGTTTGAAGTCCAGTGACAACTACGGGGGAAATTTTGATGAGATCCATGTCCTATGAATCGTATAACAACAATAACCTCGTCTTCATGGAAGCCAATATTCCACTCAAATTGCAAACATGCCTCCCCCCCACCCCCCACAACTTTTATTTGGTATGGAAATTCAATATCATTTGACGAAAAATTAGGTCTAGCTCGATACCTTTTATACCCTAGAGGAAGCTACAAGTGTTTACAATAATGTAGCCAAGGCCCTTATAGGTTCCAAACCAAAGGATACTTTTTCAACTCTATCAGGAAACCATAGTAGCAACCAAAGCAACATGTTGGATTCATGGGTGAGTCCTAAGAACATTACAATTTATCAAATGTTCCCCCTTCAAATTCCCTATGGCGGAATTTCTACAAAACCATGCACTTGGTTGTGTCTGCAAGGATGGAAGGATGGTGTAACTAACACTAGCCACCTCGAATTTAAAGAGGTCATCACAACCTAGAAGACAATTTATGTAACATATTTTCCAACAACATACCATTGATATAAATATCGTGGTTCACAATTTAAATCATGTGGATGATGTGATTACAATTTATGCATGGGAGCTTGAACCTATGGATGGTGCCACAATTCTTCATTCTTATTTTGTTGAACCCTTTTGATTGCCTCTCACGGTCGGTGATTCCCAAAATGATTTTGTTATTCAACAAGATTACATCCCCACCTAAGAAAAGACAAAATACTTGTGTAAAAAAGGAGATGATAAAACGAAAGAAAAAATTGTCTCCATGGTGGATCTCGAAAATCTCATGGCTCACCTACTTGAATTTCTTAGTAGGGAAGATGACATGTACATGTCAAAAAATGGGTAATAGGGAGGAGGAGGAATTAAGTTTAAAACACCGAAAAGTTATTGTGTTGCATTGCCTTGTTATATGTTGGCATCAATTAATTGATGTGTTACCGTCAAAGGCACCATGCATGTTTGTTTGTGTTGGGGATATTGGGCCGCTAATGTGCTTGGGTTCCTTTCTTTAATAAATAATATATAAAAGAGAGAGGCTACGTAAAGGGTTGCAACTCATTTTGTTTCCTTAATAGTGACAATGGCTTCTTTCTCTTCCATATTTATGTATTTGTACAAATACATTTTATTTTTTTTAAAACAAAATTTTGGTGGATGATTTGAATATTATAGTATAGTTGTAGACTTTTGTATTATCAAGCTAGCTAATATTATTTTTGGTTGCAAACATGATACATCTCTTGATGACTATTATTATGAATTCGACTAGTTACAATATATCACATCAACCTAAAATGTATTTTATTACCAAGTTTTTATTAAATTCCATTCATGGGATATGCTCAATTGCATACCCCGTACTCTTCCACCCTCATTTTGATGTAGATATTTGACATTGGTAGTCATATCCCAAATACCAGATCTAATCTTTATAAGTGCACTATGACCAATCCTCCTCAAAGATCAACGACTCCATAATCATTCTTTCAATCCTTCTTAAGGATTGTTCAACTAGGACAAAGACTTGTAGTTTTCTATTTGAAATGTAATTTCATCCCTAAGATATAGTTAAGCTCTTCATTTCATTAAAATTATGCCTTGGGTCCTTTGTAACACCCCCATCTTGAACCCTTAGTCTGATGGTGTATTATGTAACTAATTGACTAGGAATTCCCAAGCGACTAAAACTTATTGTATCTTTGTAATTATTAATAAAAATGCCTACAACTGGTTGTGGCTGATGCATAATTCTAAGAAGATAAAGGACTCGTGTCTTCACTAGAAAGATAGCAAGGGGGTTGTAGATGGCCTAGGGGACTATATTATTACCCTATTATTACCTTGACTACCTAAAATAACACTTGATGTCCTTAAGTGAGCCTAAACATATTTAATTAACCTTAAACATGATTTAGAAGTTAATTGAGGGTTAAAATGTGATTAATAGGGGATTAGTTGAATATGACATGTAGTTCATGGGGAAGAAAGGTATCATGTAAAAGAGGATGTTTTTTTTAACAAAAACAGTTAAAGATCTTTTTTTATAAAATGAGAAATCAATTGTTAAATTGATCTGGACGCATACTGCTCCCAAAGGAAAAGCACTTCCATGTTTCCTTGTGTGTCCTTTTTCAATCTATTTTTTCCATAATACTTTCCTATTCTATGTGTACGGTAACTCCTTACAAACTGACCAAGCATGAAAATACAAAATCAAAACATTCTAGAAAAAAGGTGGAGAGATTTACTATAAAGGGATCTAGTTTCTCTCGTTATCATGTTGATCATAGACTAAGTTGCAGCAATCTATACCCACTCCCTTATTATCCATAATGTCCGCTTGTTTGTTATTTTTCTCAAAACGTGAAGGAAGTTGATAGCTTTATAATCATTCACAATACTTTTTAGGAGATGATGAGTCTTGGTAACTGGATTCTTTCGATTCCTCGTCAGCTTCCTCGCTTCCCCAATGACCATGATTGAGTCACCAAAGACCACCAATTCCTCAATGACATCTTTCCTTTCCAGCTCCAGGCCTTTGATTAAAGCTAACCATTATGTTGCATTATTAGTCTTCCTGTCGATTCCCCAAGCGTACTCTTTTAGCTTGATACCTTTGAAATTGAAGTAGACTCCCCACGCACCTACCATCCTCGGGTTTCCTTTTGAGGCTCCGTCAAAGAACAAAGAACTACAACCAAGTTTCTTCCACCAACTTTTGAATTTTTCAGAGCTCATTCTTATTTGTTGATCTTGCAACATTGGTTTTTTTTGGATTGAATCCATGGTAGATGGGGCGGAAGAACTAGAAAATGAGCCCCAAAATATTTCTTTCGTTGTCAATGGTTCCTTTTTTATGCTATGCATTCCCCTCATGCATAATACTTCCACCCAAAGCGTCTTTGCAGTGGCTACAACTTTTCTCATGCTATTTTTTTCCCTCAAATATCTCTTTATTTCTTGTTGTCCAAATCTTCCAGCATATATATCTTGGAAGAGCTTCCCAAGATCTCACAAAATCCAGTTTATTATAAAGTTATCCATGGTAGTAGTCCTTCCAACAAGTAAATAAATCATTCCAATTTGTTGGCAGAATCAAGTCAAAGTGTAGATCTTTGCATGCTCAGTGCCATACCTCTTTGGAGAATTTACATTCTAAAAAAAATGATCAAGAGATTCCTCGGATTCTTTACATATAATACATCTTAAAGGACCTTCCATACCTCTCTTTCTTATGTTCTCTCTTGTTAGTGTTTTTTGGTGAGCTAGTATCCAGAAGAACAACTTGATTTTTGGTAGACCATCATTATTACAGACCTTTTTCCACTTCATTTCTATGTTGCAGCTGCTCTGAAGAGCGTCCACTACACCGTAGCCATCCTTCACTGCGTAGCATCCCAATTTTCCCCATCCCCTTTCATCTTTCAGCTCACGGTGGAACGGTCATGACAACAACAAAGTGAAAGCTTGATTCTCTTATTTGATTTGGTATATTTCTAGATTGAGCCAACTGACCCATATTCCATTGGTTGTCCACGTTAAGAGTTCATGAAGGGTGGAGATGTTCCTAGTGTCCAATCGTTGCTTTAGCTCTGATAACGCCTGCACGAGATTGGCAGGGAATGTGTTTCCACACTTGTCTTTCCAAATTTTGTTTTCCTTTCCATTTCTTGGTATCCAATACAAATGCTCATTTAAAATATACGCATCCTTCTTACACAACTCCCATATCGACAAACCTTTTCTGTCAGGGTTGATCTTGTCGACGCATCTCTTTCTGGTTCCATTCATATATATTTTTTGCATAATTTCCTTCCACCACGCTCTTTCACCTGATACGATTCTCCATAGGATTTTGGCTCCAAGAGCTAAATTCATTTTGCTTGGATCTCTTATACTAGCTCCTCCGCAGATTTTTGGCCTGCAAACGGTTTCCCAATTCACCAAGTGAAATATTTTTGAGTTGTTTGATTTACCTCCTTGCCAAAGAAATCTCCTAATTTCTTTTGAAAATTCTTTCATAATTTTATCTGGATATAGTGAGATCGAGCAGGAATAAATAGGATAGGAAGAAAGAATAGATTTGGTAAGGACGAGCTTTCCATCCGCATTCAACCACCTTTTCCCCCATGAGTTAATTTTGTTCTTGATCTTGTTAATCATCCCTTGCCAGTCGGCAGCCCTTTTTTCCCTTTGAATATTGGGATCCCAAGGTAATTGAAATAATTCCATGTTACATTTCCTTCGAATCCAAGGATCCTTGCTATCTTTGCCAAAGTTCCCAAGGGGCAGTTCCAATCGTATACTTTTGACTTGGTTGAGTTCGCTTTGCCATCGAATGATTTGAGGAAAGTATATATAGAACCTTTGAATCTCTTTTCAATTGTAGTAGATGCTCCTCCTAACATGATGGTATCATCCGTGAACTATTCATGGTTGGTAGCTTTCACTCCTCTAGCTATCTTCAAACCTTTTAGATCGCCAGACTCCTACAAATGTTGTATCTTTATGTTCATAGATTCAGCCACTAGGAGGTAAAGGAATGGGGACATAAGGAAGCCTTGTAGGAGTCCCCTGGTTTGCTAGAAGAATTTGGCAGGGATACCATTTACTAATGGTGCAATCCAAGGCCTACTAATACATGCTTTTACCCATCTCACAAATATTTTAGAAAATCCAAACTTGGACATGATTTCAAAGAGAAAAAATGATTTACTCTATCGAATGCATTGGCCATATCTAGTTTAATTGCCATACCTTGTTGCTTTTTTTCCATGCTGGAGTGTATATATTCCTGTACGATAGAAATATTTTCAAGAATTTGCTGCCCCGCTACAAAACCTCCTTGCAAATCTAAGATGTGGCGGCCCATGATGCTTTTCATTCTAGTGACCAAGATTTTTGACAAGATTTTGTATGAAGTGTTGCATAATGAAATTGTCCTGAATCTATCAAGCTAAAGAGGACTCTTTTATTTAGGAATTAATGCCGGGAAGGATGAGTTAGTGGCCCCTCCGATATTGTCTTTTTTCCTTGTCCAGTTTAACATTTTTTTAGATCTTCTTTTATTATATCCCAAGCTTCTCTGTAAAAAATTATTGTAAATCTGTTAGGTCCAGGTGCTTTATCAACATGGAGTGACCAAATTGCATTCCTTAACTCATACACCAAAATGGAATTTGCAAGCTCTCTATTCTATACATCTTTGATGAGTGAGGGTATACCAAGGAGTAGGTCTGCTTGTGCTTCCAGATATGTCTCTCCAGTATCCGCGTAGAGCTCTTGAAAATGAGTGAGCATGTTCCTTTAATTCTTCTTGCCCCGTTATCTTGCTTCCATGATTATCTTTCAAATCCTTGATGGCATTGTAACTTTGTTGAACCTTGGTTTTCTTATGTAAGCATTCAATATTTCTATCTCCTCCTTTCAACCACATCAGTCTAGATTTTATTCTCCATACCTCTTCTATCTGCCTTGCAATGTTTATAATTTTTATGTTTAGCTCTTTCTCCTACTGTAGATACACTGGGGTCACCTCGTCCACTTCCCTATGGGAATGTAAAGCATATAAATCACTTTGTAGTTGGATTTTTTGAATATTTGGATTCTTAAAACCTTCTTTCACCCATATTTTTAAGGTCGATCGGATTGATCTCAACTTTGATTCCCAAACATAGCTGGGCGATCCTTAGTATTAAAGGTTCCATTCCCTCTGAATTAAATCCAAGATCTTTTCATCGTGTAACCAGATCGAATTGAATCTGGAAGGAATGTCCCCAAGATTGATTGGAAGGGACAAAATCAAAGAAATTGTCTTATGTTGTGAGACTGTCGAAGGGAGAGAGATAGAGGTTGGAAGGAGGTCTTTCTGCATGAACATGGAACTTACTAGATATCTGGGCCAGCCTTACCGCTACATGTCCAATTATCGTTCTTCTATTTCTCCATGTGTACTTTTCGTTATTCAATGGAATGTCCAACATATCCAAAGACGATATCAAATCCTCCATATTCTCACCAAAAGGGTTCCTGACCTTTGTTCCTCCATGTTTTTCAGATTGTGACTTAGTATTTTTGAATTCCCAATCAATGATGAGGTATGTACCTCGCAAATCCTCCTTAAGTTTGTTGAGATCATCCCGAAACGTTTTCTTGTTCTTGTAATACGTTGGCCCATATACATTACAGATGAATAAAAAATTTAAGTCCTCCTTTTCTTGAATTTCTGTCAATATCTAGTGATGGATTTCCCTAATTGTTTTGACAAAAAATTTACCTAAGATTATGGTGGTTATTCACCTAGATGCTCCTCTGGAGCTTATGGCTTTACCTTTGCTATTTTTCTAAAAAAGACATGAAAGTTCCATAGCATCCACATTTGGCATTTTTGTCTCTTGGAGTACCAGAATGTCTGGCCTCTCTAATTTGATTATCTCTTTTATTGCTTCTACTTTACTTAAGCCTCTGAGACCCTGCAGTTCCAAGAGACGTTTTTCAACATTTCTTTATTGATTGTGATCCTACTTGGGATCTACCATTTCTTTTTTCCCCTCCTATATTTTTAGGACACTGGAGAAGTTTCATTTCCTTGACACTTCTCTGTCTCCCTAGTTCTAGCTCTCTCTCTCTGCTTCTTTCTCTTTGAGGTATCTTTGCGACTTTCTTCCTTTGGTGTTTGGTTGCAGGGATACTTCATGGGATTCCCGAGATCCTCGTGAAGGCGATGTTTTTGGGGAGAAACCATATGATGTGACTTTGCTATGTTTTACCATCTCTTCCCAAGTACCCCCTGCTGTTGTAGACCCTTCAAGAGATTTTTCGCTCCTTTTATTTTTGGGAGATAGAGGAGGGACACTTGTGGTTGCATGGATATCTTCTTCTTCTGTTTGAATTGATAATATTTTTCGATGGTGGGATTTCTCCTTCTTCTACGAGTAGTGCTTGGAATTGGTTACTGGTCGAGGCTTATTTCCCTTCTTTAGGATTTTCCTTGCTTATATTTTGTTGCACCTCACTTGATATTAGAGGCGGTTTTCTTCCCCTTTTTGTTTGCTTCCATCCTTCCTCGTGATTTTTTTTCTGAGTTTTCTTGAACTACCTTTGGGTAGTTTTTAACAAAATGACCGTACTCATGGCACTTCTTGCATTTGAAAGGTAGTTGTTTGCAATCTACCTTTTGCATGTGTTCCCATCCGTCCATATATAGGTTTATGACTTCTGGCAGGCCTTTCTCTAGATCTACCTCTACACAGATCCTTGCACAGGAAAACAAGGGGCCCTTTGGTTTCGCTTTGCCAATGTAATCTCCAAGAGAATTCCCTATTTCTTGTAGGGTTTCATCATTCCAGCAGTGCAAGGGAAGATGTGGGAGGCGAACCCAAACCGAGACTGTCGATGGCACATCCTTTTATAGGTCAAATGAAAGGCTCCAATGGCCTAGTTATAAGCCACGAGGGCCAATGAATTAGGGTCCTCTCCTAAAGATGGGATCTCTATCAACTTTGTTTTTGAACAAGAAGGTAAAAAAAAAAAAAACATTTTCCACGAAAACAATGTTGCAGGCCCCCAGAGATCAAGGGCATCCATTTTTTGTTTATCTAGACGTCCATATTTTTTTGCGAAGGCTAAATTCTTGTAAACTGACCTATTAAACCTTTCTCACTCAAAGCTAGGGATTTCAATCTTGAAGTTGCTGATGTGATCTAGATTTGAGGAGTGGTTGTATGCTTAACAAATTTCACATCGTTGGATTATGAAGCGGACAAAGGTGGCGGCGATGTGGTAGCCACCAACGCCTTGAAGGATTTATTCGATGCTCCTCCAGACTCAGGTCTGAGGGTGTATCCATTATAGAAGCTTCCTTGGAAGTGGGAAGATCTTCCGAAGCCGATTTGATTGATCCCTTGTTCGATTATGTTGCAGATCTAGTAAAAAATTCTAGCTGCATGAATCTTCCTGAACCTCAAGTGACCTAGTGGGGGTGTATCCATTCTAGAAGCTTCCCTGGAAGTGGGAAGATCTTCCAACGCCAACTTAGTTTATCCCTTGTTCAATTATGTTGTATATCTAGTTAAAAATTCCTGCTGCATGAATCTTCCCGAACGTCAACCTAGTGGCAACCAGATCTCCTCAAAAATTGGTGATCGTTGGAGGTTGCTCCTTGCAGATTGTTGATTATAGAAGGATATCTGTTGGCTTATCGTTGATGTTCAAACTATTGTAGCATTCATGTCCTGGAAAAAAATATATTCGTATGCTAAACTAAATCGTCATGCAAAAGAGGATGTTGAGGAGGAAAGAGGATGGAGATAAAGAAGAAGAAAGATGAATATGAAATAGAGAGGAAGAAGGAACCCGAATTATTGGTTAGACCATAGAATTATGTTCAGAACCTAAGAAAACATTATCTTTTATTGTTGTGTAGTGTTTTTTGAGCTGGTTGAAACCTGATAGCTCAAACATGAACCTGTGAGTCAAATTATAGTGAAATTGCTAGTATAGTAGTGTCAATGTTTGCCTCTAGTTGTTCCAGTGAAATAGAAAATTGTGCATGCAACTGACTTGGTGGAATTTTGAGCACTAATAACAACGATGAGTCTCACTGTTGTGTTGATAGAAGTAAGCTAAGGAGATGAATTGCACTATTTTTCATGGAATTGGTTTTGGGCCAATTATCCCAACTGTCAAGTGAGCATTCTGAGAACCCTGGGATTAATGAGTAGTATGTCTAGTGAGTGCATGAGTCTTATCTCAGGGGTGGTCTTTCTGCTGAGATATATGAGCAAAATTGCCTATGGTTGGTTGGAGCATGCCTGCCACGAAGCCAGTTTCCAATTATCTTAAATTCAAATAAGTTCATAAAGCTTTGTATTGATTATGCATTGAATATATATCATGTTAAGTGAAGGAACATAATGTGTATGTTGTTCATGTTGAATGCTGGTAAATTAAATGTTAAATTGATGGATAGACTAAATGCTTTGGATGGGAATTGATATTATGAGTTGTCTCATTCTGTCTCTCAACAATATAATTGATTAAATGACTATACTCCTTGGTTGGTTATTGGCAGTTAAGTCAATGGGGTTTCAAAGGATGTTTAGTGGTTTTTGAGTAAATGAATTGGGATAGACTAACGGTATGAAAATTTGTAAACTGCTTATCATATTCAAACTTTGCATTTTTGTTTTAACATTCCTCAGTGTGGATGAATGTGTTATGTCTCTGAATAATCTGAATTTCAATGTCATGGTCATTTTATGATATAATAATAATGGGAATTATAACAAACTGTCTTTTTTGGGATAGAATGTCTAAGGATAATGCATGGTAAAGGATGATAATTCCTTAATTTAACTCCTGTGAATACCTAATTCCTGAAGGAAGTTGTTAATCCTATTAGTGGAATTCTTGCTTAGGTTATACAAGTCTTGTAAATCATTCCTAGCTGTAATAACTATTCGTCATAGGAATATATTGAAACTAATGTTTAAGTGTAACTCCATCCACGACTGTAATGTGAATGAATTACAAAGACGGAAAGTCTTGTCTAAATATCTAATAGTAGCTCTATGCCTAGGAAAAGCAAGTTTTTAATTTATCAGACTTAAGGTTGGTACTTAAACATTCCATAGGTTTGTATGAGTCTTGATTATTGGATGAAGGAATGGAAATTGCAAGTTCAATCAGTGTCTTATGTTTTTGACTTAGTCATTTTTCCTAACCTTACTACGTTTATGTGTCGAACTGGTAAGTTAGCGACTTGGCATGTTCCTAAATCTAATGTTAACTTCTTTTTTATTTTAGTATGTCGGAGCGCGAAAGACTCCTTAGAGGTGTATTCCTATATTTTTCATTAAGTTCCAATGCAGTGGAACCCACATCAAAGGGGAACATGTGGTACTGATGTCATAGTGGCAGTGTCGATGTTAAAATCAGAGGCTGGCTTGTGGAGCTGTGCTTTAGTTTCTACTTTCGACTTCCGATTCAGAGGGTGATAATGCCCAATGTATGTGAATCTCCCATAGTTTCAATGCTGACATTAGCATCAAAAAGGCCATTGGTAATTTTGTTCATCCAATATCGACTTCCGAGGACTGACATGTTGATGTCAGGTAACTTGGGATCCTGACATTGAAGCAGGCATGTCGAGGTTGTTTTGTAAGATATCGAATGTGCAATTCTGATATCGTACTCTCGATGTCAAGAATGTCGAGAAGGTATGGTCAAGTCGGGAAGGCAGAAATAATTGTTAGGACTATTTTTAAATTTTAATTACTTAACTTATTAACTAAATTTAATCAATAACTAAGAATATTAGCTTATAGTTAACTACGCTTCTACAATGGCGTGTTGAATGGTGCTCACTATTAATTATTTTAATAATTTTAACCTAAATTTTGTGTAAGTCCAATCTAGTAGTTGATAAGTTTTTTCTGCGGAGAATCAGAAGTGACTCCCTTACTTTTAAAAAACAAATTATGTGTATTGGCATGTAATATTCTTATGTATTATATATTGGTTATAGAGCCTTTGTAACGCTCTATGTGTGCCTCTAAATACAAATTGTTATTTATGTAGATGTGTAATGTGTGGGTGTGTTACATCCTTCTTACATACTTACTCAAAGGTCCATCAATGTTTGATTATCTTATAATGGGACGTGTTCCCATGCTATTTGAACCCCTTACAATATATTTACATATCCATGATATATAATAGCTATTGAGAGATCTTGTTCAATTCATATGAATGTTGTGGAAAATTTTATAAATAAGAAGGACCACAATCTATATAATTATGCTTTGTTTGGTATGGCATTCAATGTTTATGAATTCCAAACATCCCCCAGATTATTGGTAAGCTATGGTCTCTGGATCCTGCTCTATTTCATAGTTTAAATGAATATGATCTTACTTATATTACCAATAGTTCACTTGCCCATAAAATTATTGGGGGTTCTGAATATGGAGGGGAGTATTTTGAATTATTGGTTGAATCAAGGGGGGGATTTGGGGGATTTATCAAAAAACCCATCTGATTCGGGTGGAGATAGATATGTTAACCCATATATGAGAGAGGATTAGAATTAGTTATTAGGTCACATTATTTTGAGTCCAATTAGAGGGGTATATAGAACTTATCTGAGCATGACATTGGGGTTAGGGAGATAGATACCTATGTGGACCTTTTAGGAGAGATTGTTGGCATACATGGTGATAACATGGCTGATAAGGAGACTTATGGGCGACCCTTAGTTAACAATTCCTTTAAACATTCCTTTAGTGACATGGTTAAAAAATATTCATCACCAGTATTTGTAGGTAGCATTCCAAAAAAGGATATGAGTATATTGTCGTTCGTGTTTTTTCGTAACAACACATATAGACCAAAAAACCCACCACCCAGTACTAATAAGGTACCAAAAGGATCCATCAATGGTGGTTTAGCCACGGATTTATCCCCTCTCAATACAAGAAGTGTTGGAAAATGTACTTCGACTTCCTCTCAATGATTGACAAAGAAACATGCTCTTCCAAATATTTCACCATCTACTGGTCATCGGTATCTTAGTGTTAACAAAGCCCTTGCTATGGAAAAAAATTAAGGTTTCATCCCTAAACATACATGGAGTGGGGGGATACTCCAAGAACTTAGATTTCAAGAGTCTCATATCAACTCATTCTCCTGATATAATTTTCCTACAAGACACAATGGTCAACGGGTGACAAGTTCTGAGTGTTTTTTTGCTAAGATTATACCTAGTTGGGAGATAGAAACTATTGACCCTATGGCATTGTTTAGAGGGATTTTGACGTCTTGGAATCCCAGGAAAGGTTAGTTCTCATCCTTTCATACTTCAACTGGTATTTTCATATCGAGGAATTTCGTAGGTTTTGATTCGAAATTGAATTTCATAAATTGTTATGGTCCAAATATGGACCGAGAACCTATATGGGGAAAGGTAGAGAATGATAGTATTTTCCAACTTCCTTCTTTGATCATTGGTGGGGACCTAAATTTAACTTTTGGTGTTGTGGAGGTTGCTCATTTAGATACATTTGGGGACTATTTTGGTGCATTTTTTCAATGTGTTGGTATGATTGATATTTGCCTACACTCTCTATTTCCCATTTGGAGAAACAAGAGATCGTGAAAGGATGTTGTACCGAAGAGATTGGATAGATTTCTCCTTTCATATTCTCTATTTGAGTCTAGGTACAATTATAATACTTTGACTGAGAATTTACCTAATATCCGATCACTCTCCTATATTTCTACATCTAGATCCCACCATACATAAGAGACACTACCCATCCAAATTCAATCATTCATGGAACAAAGAACACAATTTCAAAGAGATGGTTGGAAGGGAATGAATGATGATGAATTCTAATAACCAACAATATGCTATGAAAATATTGGTTGCAAAACTATGCTTATTAAAAGCAACTATGATAAGATGGGAAAGGGAGAGAAAGGAGACACTATATATAGATTTAGTTGAATGTGATAAGGAAATGGAGCAAATACATGCTTTGTGTATGTGGTCACATGCCCCCACATAATATTGATAGATTGGCTATTCTTGAATCCACCTGAATGTATTATCTACAAATGGAGGAGGAAAAGTGGCGATTAAAAAGTTGAGAAATTTGGATCGCTTAGGGAGATCAAAACACAAAGTTCTTTCACATATTTGCAAATGACAAAATAGCTCAAAATTCAGTTTGGGAAATTAAGGTTGGATGGTTCTTTGGTGACTGGACCTCATTTGATTGAGTCTGAAGATGTTCGACATTTTCATCATATGTTATCTGATTCATGTACATCATCTATTGTAGATCAGATGAACATTGTTCATAAATTTCCAAGATTTTTTTCGGCACGGGAGGGTGCTTTGGTCAATGATTCAGTTACTATGGAGGAGATAGAATCAATGTTAAATTGTTTTGCAAAATAAAAAATCTTGGGACTAGAGTTTGGATGGTCGAGTAATTTTTTGACATTATGGAACCTAATATTATGGAGGCAATTGAAGATTATAGGTAATCTCGTACTGTATATGATGAGCTTAATTCGACCTATATTACATTGATTTTAAAATGTCCTCACCTGGTTTCTTTCAATGATTACAAGACCATTTCCTTCTGCAATTTAATATATAAGGTGATATCAAAGATTATTGTGAGATAGATCAAGCTTGTGTTATCAAGGTACATTTCTAAAGAGCAATTTGGATTCTTGGAGAACAAGCATATACTTGATTCCATTGGAGTGGCATAAGATGTGTTTCAGAGTATCAAGTTAAGGAACCAAAAGGAGTTGGTTATAAAGCTCGACATGGTTAAATGCTATGATCGGGTAGACTAGGGGTTTCTCAAACTAATCTTACTATAGATCGGTTTATCACTTTCTGCTACAAACTGGATTATGGCATGTGCGATATCAAAAATTATGTTGTATTGATCAATGGCTCACCAACAATTTTTTTAGAGGTGCTACGGGGGTGAGACAAGGATGTTCACTTTCCCCTCTCCTTTTCTTACTGATAATTGAAGTTTTAAGTAGACTCATTGAGGAGAGGTGGGAATCTGGAAACATCAAGGGACTAAAGATATCATCATTAGTTAGAATTACACATTTCCTATTCATGGACGATGTAATTATTTTTGGTGAAGGAACAGTTGGTGAATGTAAATCCTATAAAGAATTGTTAGATACTTTCTATAGGGAATTTGGGTTGCTCATTAGTGAGATAAAATCTGCCATCCTACACTATGGTATTTCTATGGAAGAGATAAATATTATCAAACAAATTCTCCTTGTTGGTACCTCACCTTTGGTAGATGGGACTAAATACTCAGGATTCTTTCTTAACCCCAATAGTTATGTGGTCAAGGAATGGTATTGGCTAATTAAACGATTTGATTCACATATTATTCATTGGTTCATGTGATGGTTATCACTAGAAGTTAGGCTCACATTGATCAAATCTATTTCTAGTGAATCTTTTGGTATACTGTATATCGCTTTATAAGACTCCAAAATCCATCATCCTTGACATAAAATACATAATATTTAATTTTTTGTGGTCTAGATCTTGTGATATATAAAAGTATCATTTGGTTCATTGGGAAAGGGTTGCTAGACCAATAGATCATGGAGGATGGGATATAAAATACATTTTCCTTTTCGCTAGAGCTTTAGTGGCAAAATTTTGATGGAGAGCAATATTTGTGGACAACTTGTGGCATCGGGTTGTTATGGGAAAATACTTCAAAAAAATGTATGTTAAACAATGGATCAGGTTGACTGATAAAACAAAAAAAGGCAGTTAAAATATTTGGTCTCCTCCTTCAACATATTCAGGGATTGGATTGCATGGGTTCCTGGTAGAGGTGACTACATTAGTGTTGGTATGGATTTGATTGTGGGAGGGCCAACAAATTATAGATTATCAGATAATCTTCTTCAGGCACTCCATAACTATGGTAGATTCACCCTGGACCAAATTTCTGGTGGGGGTAACTCAATTTTTTTGGATAATAATTGGATGAGATCCTCAGACCTGGGGTGACAGGTGAACTTGGATTAAAATGGACACAATATATCATGGGATTGCAAAGAGGTGGTGTTAAGTTATCAACATAGAAGGACTATCTAGCATGGACTCGAGATAAAGATGCAGGTATTATAATAGCAAAAAATCATACTCGACATAATTGTTAGGGGTTCCAATGGAATTCAGATGGTGGTATGAGGAGTATGGATATGGCATGCACCATTAAAATGCAAAATCTTCTCCTATATATCTCTTAGAAACTAAATCGTAACATGGGACAATTTAATAAAAAGAGGTTGTACTGGCCCTGGTTTTTGTATTTTATGTAGACACGATATGGAAACAATTGTACACCTTTTCATTTTTCCGCATTTGTGCAAGATATATGGAAGCTATTGGAAGACTGCATGAATATAGATGGGTTGTGGGGTGGTGATTCCTTGGATCAGTGCATGGAAAATTGGAGAACTAGCAACATGGAAAGTATTGAACTTCCAGTCCTCGCATGTTGGGAACTATGGAAGGAACGTAATAAACTTACCGTTGAAGGGAAGAATGAAAATGTTTATTTGGTTAGCTCCAAAATTTTGGTATCCTTCATAGAGATACATTCTGTTAGGAATGAGGATAAGAGTTCAATTAGTAGAACAAAAGATCCACCTAGATTCCTAAGAAATTATTATAGAGGATTTTTCGATTAGGCTTCGCAATTGAATGCCACCATTGGTGGCGTGGGAGATATGCTATGGACAAGTGAGTCTAGCTACTTCATATTAAAAATGATTTGCGGTATGGGAACCAACACCTGATGTGAACCCTTGGTGCTATGGATGCTGTTATTTTTTACCTGATCCATTGGTATTTCATCCATAAGATTTCTTAGGGATTCAGGAATTATTATTAACTGGGTCAATCATAAATGTGGGTTATAAGTAGTTCAACTCAATCCATGGAATTAAAATATCAGGGATCTGATTGGGTCATTTGTGGAAGTAACATTCTCACACCTATATAAGGAATTCAACAATGAGGCAGATGAATTATCCAAGGAGGCTCTTTGAGTTGATGAAGGCATAATATATTATCAAAAAATGGTCAGGAGTGACATTATTGATTAGAGCCACATACAAATATACCAGAAATGTTGCTTTACCTAGATTAGGAATTTGTTTGGGTTTTTCCTACATTTTTTATTGGATGGGGGTAGCAATTTTATTTTCTAGCTTATTATTAGACAGTTGGTATCTAGTTTATTTTTTACTTCATACAAACATTATGCAAATGTTTTTTGTTAATGCTTTTGATGAAGGAGCATAATGGGGCAGATTCAATCCTTTGGTTGAATACTTTATGTTTTTTTTTTTAATTTGGATCCAGAGCTATCGAGGCACCACATATGCAAATGTTATAGCTAAACACATTTTGTTGGTAATTATGTATTAGAATTTATAATTTGGACTATCCTGGGGGACTATTAAATGTCATATTGGTACTACTTTTGGACTATTTGAGTTGTGCTAATGGTTGGAACACAAATGTTATATTACTCCAATCGATGGGAGTTATTATATGCAGTTGATTACTCTTTGAGAAATTGTACTCATATATGACAATCTTGACATATATTTTAATATAGTATAGTTTTTTTCAGTTGTGAAAAAAAATAATTCCATGATGCTTTATATGATATTGATATTCTCTATTAAAATAAAAAGGTTTATTGCTCCACAAAGTGCTCCAACAATAGAGCAATGTGAATCTTTCACATATTCCTTTGTTGTTTTTTACTATATTTTGTTTATCTTCATAAGTTAAGCAACAAATTTGTTTAGGAAATTAAATATTTAAAATTGTACTTTAAAAACGAAAACCTTTATATGTATATACTGTCGAGTGGGTGTGGCGTTTTCATATTTTTCAAATTAGTTGGAGAAATGTATGTACTTGAAAGGTGGTTCAAGGATAAGATTGTTTTTCAACAAAAAAAACTATGCAACTTGTTATTCATATTGAATTGAAGTTACATATATATGTAATCGACATAAAAAAGAAAACGATGAATCGTCCGGAACCAATATTCATCATGCTAGGACATATCAATCATTACCATCAAAATTACATAACCATTTACAAATCTTCCATTTAACCTCTCTAACAGAAAATGAGAATTTTTTTATTTTATTTTAACACAAACGGATAATTTTTTTTATTTTTATAAAACCAGAAATTACAAGGAGGTCGAGCTAATGCCTCAACAACCTATTCCACATAGAGAAAAAATGATACTTGAAGAAGATCATAATTGTTACAAGACTCTCAAAAGACAAGATTAATGTAATCATGACACATCAAGATGCATCCTAATTATGGTAACATATGGAATGAGTTGATTTCGTCATTGATGCTGAGGCTTCCTTGGAGCATCAGACATGCTTTATTTTCCCGAGTATCTGCTTGATTATTCAACTCACATAGAATATGAAATGAAACAACCCTATCAAAATGTTTTAAAATATTTCTGATTCTCTTTAAGATTTTGTTCAAAGAAGGATTGTTAAAATGATCCTTGGAATTCAAATTTTTTATCAGTAACTCAAAGTCTCCAAAAATCTGAATTGACTTATATCCAAGATATTTTACAATCTGGAAGGCCTTCAAAATACCATATAATTCTACTTGATTATTCGAGCATATTCCAAGACCTCAACAAAAACAGGTTTCAATAGATCTGTCCGAATATAGGATCACTCCACCTGCTCCAGAAATTTCAGGATTTCCCTTGGAAGCACCATCAAAGAATATAGTGGGAATTGCATTCCTATTCCACCACAAGGAGAAAGTTGTAGCATTATCTCTAAATCACCAGAAAGGCAGTGGGACTGGTTTTTTAATTGTGGCACTCCTTACGCCATTCAAGTAGGGACCCAACCATTTGACTGCTTTGAGAGGAAGAGAAGCATTACCCAGTCTTCCAGTAGATTCCACAATAAAAATCTTTCACTCTTGCCACGATGTTAACAATATTGGATGGTTTATTACTGAAAATACACTCATTTCTGGCAACCCACACAATCCACCAAATAAACTTTGTCACAGATTGCTAGATTTTATTCCAATCAACGTTAAGATGTAATTCGAGGGGATTCCAATCTTTCCACTTGCTAAAAAAGAAAGTAACAACATTTTCAAAAGGAACAGAGACATGCAAACCATGAAGTATGCTCCCCCACAATCTATGAAAATGTGGTCAGAAGTTTTGACAACTGAGTTGCATAGAATACACTGGAAAGGACCATTGAATTCACGCTTAATTAAATTCTCACCAGTCGGAACACGTTGGTGCATGAGCAGCCAGGTAAATTTTTTTAACTTAGGCAAACAAAAGGCATCCCAAACGTCTTTCCAGAGAGAAGATGGCCATAAATAATACTATGCAGATTGTAATACAGAGAAACCATGGGCAGCAGAGTAAAATCCAGTGTGCCCCCACCCCCATTGGTCTTTTTGAAAGTGGTGGACATGAGAAATGCATAAAAGCGTGGATAACAGTATAATTTTTAAAGGCTAGAGTGGTTCTGAAAATACTGGCAGTGACCAACCTATCCATTTCCCATCACAATCCCAAGGGCATAATTCTGCTAGCCTAGTAAGTCGATGATTATGAAAAATTAACCTTGCGACATTTAAAAAAAAATCAAGGAGGAAAGAGGGGGATTCCCAAGTATACTGTCCACCCACAAAAAAATCCTAGAACCATATTCTATATAGCTATTGTTGAATGTGCTTTATTCATTTTCTACAAGAATTCCATATTGTTGCACCTTGAGGAAGATTTTCTTCTTTTATGTTTCTCAACGAACCTGCCTTTAGATATTTCAACCAAAAAATATTCCTAACCAGATGTTTTTTATCAACAAACAATTGCCAAATGATTTTTCCACCCATGGCAAGATTTGCTAAGCCAAGATCCTGAATCTGCAATCCACCTTCCGATAGTGATCTTTTAACAATATCCCAAGTGATTAAATGAACCTTACTCTGATTGCCTTTACCTCCATTCCAAAGGAAATCTCGTAGAAGCTTGGAAATATGAGACATGATAGACTTCAGAGCAAGCAACAGAGAGGATTGAAAGGTGGGAAGAGTTGAATGAACAACCTTAGTTAATATCAACTTTCTAGCCTTGGTTAACCACTAGCCACCCCAGGAAGCAATTTTGGATTTAATCTTAGCAATAACTTCAAACCAGAGAGAAGGAGGGCTAGGTCCAAAATCTAAAGGTAAACCCAGATATTTAATCTTTTCCCACTTATCAAATCTAGGGAAGCCCAAGGAGTGAGCTATTCGAAGAATTGCCGGATGATCCACATTCCAACCATAAACATCAATTTTCTTTTTGTTAATCAAGGCTCCTGAAATTAAACAAAAATTTTGGAGGATTTCATTAAAGGCCCGAGAAATCTTTAATGAGGCCCCAACAAGAAGAAGTGAATCATCAGCAAAGAGGGCATAGTTTATAGGAACCACTCCCCTTACAATCTTAATACCTGGAATATAACCTGATTCCTTTTCCACTATGAGCTTTCTGCTAAGAGTTTCTACCATCAGGATGTAGAGAAAATGAGACAGAGGGAATCCTTAACGAAGTCCTATGGAAGCTTGAAAGAAATATGAAGGCATGCCATTAACTAGAGGTGTTATCTAGGGCTTGTTAGTGCAATCTTTTATCAAGTTAACAAATTCAGCGTTGAAACCAAAAGAGTGAAGGACTTTATAAAGGAAGGAAAGCTTGACACGATCAAAGGCATTTTTCATATCGAGTTTTATAAGCATTCCTTTCTCCTTCCTGAGAAACTTAGAATGGAGGGATGGATTCTTAAACTTCAATTACATTGTCAATTGGGTGTCTACCTTTGACAAACCCCCCCTAAAGAGGAGAAATCAAATTCCCTAACAAAGTCTTGAGACGATTAGCTAAAATTTTAGCAAGAAGCTTTTAAGATGCATTATAGAGCGAATATGATGGAACCTATCAAAAGAAGCAGGGTTTACCTCCTTAGGGATTAAAGCAAGATTAGTGGAGTTAGTGCACCCTCCCACTTTAGCTTTTTTTTTTAAGGATGTCACCATGCGAAGCAGATCAGTTTTAATGATATTCCAACAAGCTCTATAAAAGTGGAAGGAAAATCCATCCGGTCCAGGATCTTTGTCCGGCTCCATTACCCAAATGAATTCAAGTATTTCATTTTCAGTGAATGGCTTCATTAGGCCAGCATTTCCCTCTAGACTGACAATGTAAGGAATATTGCTTAAAAAATCTACAATAACATCAGCATTAGAAATTCCGTCCTCGTGGAACAAATACTGATAGTGTTTTCTTGCAGCCTGCTTTAATGGTTCATGACCTGTAATGATTTCTCCCTCTATCCTGATTTTCAATATATGGTTTCGTGAGAGTCTTGCTCTACATTGGCGATGGAAAAAGGAAGAGTTTTTGTCACCAGCTAGCAGCCAAAGGCTGCATGAATTCAACCTTAGATATTCCTCTTCCTGCTGAAAAGAATGAGAAGTTTTTATTTGAGTAGACTGTTCTAATGACAGCTGAGCTTTGGTAATTTCGACATCCTCCATTCCTAGTTGAATTTCTGCAAGTTCCTAAACATTCTTTTCCCTACTACTCATTAGAGTATTAAACATTTTTTTAGCCCAATTCTTCAAAGCAGACTTGGTATTCGTTAGTTTCTACTACCAGATAAAACTAGGAGATCCTTAAACATATACAAACCAAGATTAAGACACGGTTTCCTAGAATTCGTCTCTTTCAATCCATAGAGGACTGAAGCGGAAAGGTATCGAACCAAGATCTTCCTCTTCTTCAAATATCAACGAGATAGGATGGTGATCTGAGGTTAGTTTTGGCAAAATTTTAGAAGATATAATGTACTTCCCCTCCGTTAAGGAACTTTGAGAAAGAAATCTATCACGGCAAGCAGAGATATTAGCAACCCCAACTCTGTTATTAGACCAAGTAAAACGACCTTTTTTGGTTTAAAATCCATAAGATTGTAGGCTTGAATCAAAGACTCAACAGAAGCTTGAAAAAGGATCCTTTCCAAGCACTCCACCTTTCTTCTCTTTGGGTTCAAGAATTATATTAAGATCCCTTGCCATGATAACATTTGAGGGAGAGGAGATCTCTAAGAAATCTGACAATGTATTCCAGCATTCTCATTTTTGTTTAAAGCTTATAGGGACATAGAGATTGAATAGAGACAGATCAATCTTACTTGAAATTTCCTAGAGTTCTATATAAATCCAGTGATGAGTAACAAACGCATTTTCCAATTGAAATTTATCTTCAAGACATAAGGTTTCCAGACTGCCAAAAGAGCCTCGTGGGATAACTGCAATGCCAACATTCATTTTCCACTTTGTTCTACTAAGGGAGGGAAGAGCTTTCTCTTCAATTTTGGTCTCTTGGTGAAAAAGAATATCAGTTGAATCCATTCTCAATAAGTCTTTAACAACTTCTGATTTATTTGGATTCTCCAAACCCCTACAATTCCAAGAGACGATCAACATTATTTACTGGTGGATGAGGGAGTTATTACTCCCTTAGGGGGTCTGGTTCTCTTGCTTCTGCCAAGGGACATTTCAATGGTTGACTGAGATCCCTGCATCTTTAGTCTCTCGGTCTCTTCTTCTCTTGCTTCCTTTTGAGACTTCCTACCTACCTTCTTGGATATTTGCTCAATAGAATCATCAGAAGAAGAACCAGAACTGAAAACTAGTTTCGTCTTTAAGATTTCTGCATAAGATGAACAGGGTTTAGCTCCAGTTCAAGGAGAATGAATTTCTTGAAGGATTACACCTCCATTAAGAAATTCTATATTTGGTACAAATTGTTCCAATGGTCCAAGAGAAGGATGAATTTTCTGAAGATTTACACCTCCATTAAAAAATTATGAATTTGGTCCAAATTGTTTTAATGGTCCAATATTTAACTCCAATTCGTCTTCATACTCATTAAAACACTGCACTTCACCCTCTTCCAAAACAGGAATAGGGGATTTTAAAACTGCAAATTGATTAGATGGACTAGAGGACTGAGTTTTATTGCAATCATCAGAGTAACTATTCCTAGTCTTTGCTTCTTTTCCTTTCTTTCTATTTTCCTGGATGGATTTACCTGATTTCTGAACATGAGTCCACTGGTCAACCTTATCCTTTTCAAGGTCTTCTTATGATTTTCTTTTTTCAATTACGGGAAAAGTGGCCATAATAATGACAAACACGACACTTGAAAGGAAGTTGCTCATAGTCAAGCTCCTGAATATGAGACCATTTAGCTACTGTTAACTTGATTGTAACTTCCCAAACCCTCCGACCGACGAAGAGGATGCTACCAATGCTGCTATCTACTCGTGCAACTAGCCCCATGAACATACATATGATAAAAAAATTAAATGATTTGAACTAAAACATGCATAGATGCATAATTATTTACCATACAACAGAAGCAAACTACATTCCATTCAAGCATTTTGCATGTTCATCGTTTTCATTAAACATCAAATACAATTGCAAAGATGAAATAGACAAGAATACTTATCTTATGAAGAAGCTCATCTACAACCAGCTATGTTGCCGCAACGTTCCACCCAACTGTAGGCCAGTGTGCTCCTTAATCTCTCAGCAACACTGCCACCCCCGAGCTGGGCATGATTCCCACAAGGAATAAGGAAACTAAGCAGGCTCACACATAACCAAAGATATTTCAAAACTCAGTGAAGCCAGAGCTATGTTTGGGTTTATAAAACTGCCAAGGGGACACAACAACACATAACCAACCCAACAAGTTGGCTTTATCAGGTTATCAGGAGATGGAAGCATTGTCTGTTAAGATAGTGGGCTCACTGAAGAGCTAAGGATGCCTACACCAGAAATAGCTTGACTCCTGAGACATCCACCCACACCCAACACAAGGAATCATTCCCTTCATTGTTGCACAGTCCCTCAGGACATGACTTCCCTTCTAGTGCTATTCAGGGGGGTGTAGAGAGGAGAGCCATCCCTCTAGCTCTGTCTATGAGGGTCCTGCAAAACACTAGGTTTGTTAAGCAGACTCCGTTCCACTCCTATACATTCCAAATACCAATTGCATACACAGTAATACACACAATTTTTGGGTTGAGGAAAACAGTTCAGCCACAAAACTAATTACCAAGGAGGGTAAGAACAACCCACTAACAACAAATCGTATCCCAGGGACATTTTGGCCCTAACGTGGCAAAAAACGAAATCAACAACAGTGACCCAAGAGGATGTGGTCTCTCCTCTAAATCGCTGGGAAACACAAAAATGATTTTCAGCTTGGCAACATTAGGGAAATGCAACAGAAAATTGTTGGGGAAGAAACCCAACCACAAGAACATCACAAAAATGAAATTCTCTGCCTCTAGAAAATGAAGAATGACTGCCCACGTGAGGGAAGAATATACACAACAAATCCAAAATTAGGAATTTCACACTCAGCAAATTCCCAGCCGCTTGAGGGAGCCCCAATGTGGGTGAATTATGATGAGGAAAACGCCCAGGAGCCCAAATCGTGAAGGAGAAACATACCATGGGAAAAATTATGGAGGTGAAACAGCTCCCAAGCTTCCCTGTGTGAGCAAAAACTGAAGAACATGGATGTATATCCAAATGGGAATGCATTTTGGGTGTTTACTTGCCCCAAAAGTCAAAACTGATTTTCCCAAAGAATGGGTTTTCCCCAAATTCGAATTTCCTGCCCATACTCTTCCCATCCCCATGCAATAACTATTTCAACCAATTTCTGGTAGAATTAAATGATTGGGTGAATGAGACAAGAAAGGTAGTTGACTGTTTCATGGGTTCTCCCATTGACATTTGGATTTTCCCCATTGGTCTCAAAGGTTAAATATTTCCCCCTTCTTATCCTTAGGAATATCATTCCCTTTTTATTTTGGTTGCATTGACATAGCTGGTTGTGGGTATTTTTAATTAAATTACATTTTTACATGATGCCAAAATTATAATATGCCAACTAGCACAAAATACCATCGGCAACGATTTTTTTTTTAATTGTCGGAGCATAAAAAATTAAATCAATGGTGGGGATTTTTCCTTTAGCTCCACACCATGATTAATAACTATATATACATCCTATACATTTTTAATACAAACGGGATCAAAATCGGGGTGTTACATTCCCCTCCCCCTTCAATAGCATTGACCTCAGTGCTTTACAAAATTGAACAAAATGCTACATTGGTACCGCCTCAGTGTTCCACAGAATTAAAAAAAATGGATGTGCTAATCACATGGCATCCTCCAGCTCCCACGTAGCCTCTTCAGGATCGTAGTGCTCCCACTGCACCTTTACTTGCCATATGGCTCGGTTCCGGAGCATTGTGACCTTCCTGTCGACGATGCGCATTGGCTCGATTTGGAACTTTCCCTCGAGTTCCACCTGAATCACATCCCAATTTATCACATGGTTAGGATCATGTACATATTTATTAAGCAAAGAAACATGAAAAACATTATGAGCTCTAGTGCTAGCAAGCAATGCAAGTCTATATGCAACTAGCCCTATTCGTTCAAGCACTTCAAACGACCCACAATATCTTGGTGACAGCTTGGCACAACTTCCAAGCTTCAAGGAACTCTTCTTTGCCCTCACTCTGAGGTAAACATGATCCCCGACACTGAACTCTCTGTTCACCCTATGCTTATCTGCATAGCTTTTCTGTCTGTCTGTCCTGGGCTGCTTTTAGATTCTTCCTGATCTTTACAACCTCTTGGTCCATCTCCTTAAGCATTTCCAGACCAAGCACAACCCTGTTCACTGGATTATCCCAAGTTACCGGTGTCCTACACCTCCTTCCATACAAAGCTTCATATGGACTCATCCCCAAGGATGCTTGAAGTCCATTGTTATAAGAAAATTATACCAAGTGTAAATAATCTTCCCACTTGGTTGGTTTATCCATCACATAAATGCGAAGCATGTCTTCAAGCACCTGATTAACTCTCTCTGTCTTCTCGTCAGTCTGAGGATGGTAGGCCGTGCTGAAATTCAACTTTGTACCCAAATATGCAAACAACCCCTTCCAAAAATTGGAAGTGAACTTGACATCCCTGTCAGAGACTATTGCCATAGGCAATCCTTGCAATTTGAAAATCTACTTCATGAAGATCTTTGCAATGTCATCAGTCTTATGCATAGACTTAACCGGTATGAAATGTGCTGCCTTTGTCAACTTGTCCACCACAACCATGATGGAATCACGTTGTCTCCAAGTCATTGGCAATCCTGTAATAAAATCCATGGAAATAACTTCCCATTTCCATTTTGGAACTGGCAAAGGATGCAACAAACCTGCAAGGTGTTAATGCTTAACCTTTACCTGCTGACATTTCATGCACCTTGAAATATATTCAGCCATGTCCTTTTTCATTCCTGGCCAAAAAAACTGCTTTCTAACTGTAGAAATTGTCTTCTGATATCCTGGGTGACCAGAATATGGAGCTTGATGGATTTCATCCATAACAACTCTCCTCAACTTTGCTACATTTGGAATATAAATTATGCCTTTATAAGTAAGAAGTCCATCTCCTTCCAATTATATCCCTCATACCTCTTCTCAAGACTTTGCTGCTACAATTTGTCTTTTGCCTGCTCATACAACTCATCTCGAACAGTATGATTAACAATTTGTTCTCTCAATTATGATTGGAAAACACTAAGAGATTCCACATGCATTTCCTGCACCCTCCTGCTGAGTGCATCAGCTACCTTATTCTCTTTTCCTTTTATGTGTTTGATTTCAAAACCAAAATCACATAAAAACTCCAACCATCTCGCTTGCCTAGCATTTAGAGTAGGCTGATCAAATAAATACTTCAAACCACAATGGTATGTCCTTAACTCAAATCTTCTTCCCATCAAGTAATGCCTCCACATATTGAGAGCATGTACTACGGCTGCAAGTTCTAGATCATGAGTGGCATAGTTCTTTTCATGCTCCTTCATCTTTCTTGACTCATAACATATCACGTGGTTGTCTTGCATAAGGACTCCTCCAAGCCCTTGTTCGCATGCATCGGTACACACCACAAAATATTTTTATGGGTCTGCAACTTTCAATACTGGTGCACTGGTGAGAAGGTTCTTCAACTGCTAGAAGCTTTCTTCACACCTCGATGTCCATTCAAACTTTATCCCCTTCTTTTGCAAAGAAGTGATGGCATGTTCAACTTTAGAGAATCCTTCAATGAATCTCCTGTAGTATCCTGCAAGTCCCATAAAAGATCTTACATCGGTCACATTTCTTGGAGTAGGCCAATTCATAATGGCTTCAATCTTTTCAGGGTCCACAAATATACCCTCTTCTAAGATAATGTGACCCAAATACTGAATTCTATCTCTATAGAAGTCACACTTGCTCAGCTTTGCATACAACTGATACGCCCTGAGCAATCGCAATGTCAATCTCAAATGTTCTTCATGCTCTTCCTGATTCTTAGAATAAATAAGAATGTCATCAAGGAAAACAAGAACAAACTTGTCCAAAAACTTGTTGAAGACACTGTTCATAAGGCACATATATGTAGCTGGTGCATTTGTGAGACCAAATGGTACCGCTACAAACTCATAATGTCCATACCTTGTTCTGAAGGTTGTCTTATGAATGTCGTCATCCTTTATTATCACCTGATGGTAACCAGACCTTAAGTTAATCTTGGAAAATAGCTTTGCTCCTCTCATTTGATCAAAGAGGTCATCAATCCTAGGCAAAGGATATTTATTCTTCACGATGACTTTGTTCAGCTATCTGTAATCAATACACAACCTAAGTGTATCATCTTTCTTCTTTACAAACAGAACCGGTGCTCCCTAAGGAGACACACTCGACCTGATATACTTCTTCTCCAACAACTCTTGCAATTGCATCTTCAGTTCTAGCATTTTAGGTGTACTCATTATGTAGGGTGTCTTGGACATTGGTGTTGCTCCTTGCACAACTTCAATTGTGAAATCAATGTCCCTCTTTGGAGGGAGCCCTGGAATCTCATCAGGAAACACATCCTTGAATTCCTGCAACACCTGATAGTCCTCCAACCTAGGAGTTTCATCCTCTATTGCCTCCAAAATATGAGCTGCATACAATTGACAACCTTTCCTATAGAACTTCTTCAACTGCATTGTTGAAATCTGCCTCACAGAAATCACCTTTGGAATGTCTTTCACAACCCTTGAGTTTCCTTCTTCATCCAGGAACTCAAAAGCCTTATTATAACAGTCAAGCTTCACTCGATGAGATTCCAACCAATCCATTCCGATGAGAACATCATAGGAACCAAGTGGTAGAACATTTAGATCTACACAAGTGACCAATCCATTCATGACCAATGGACATTTCTATACCACTTCTCTAACCTTTCTCTTAGGTCTAGTGGCTAGCTGAACTAACCAAGATTTGCTATGCTTTACTTTCTTAAAGGCACAAATCTCCACTACTCTAGGGGTAATGTAACTGTGAGTAGAACCAGGGTCAATCAAAATAGAAACAGATTGCTCAACAATCTTACTTGCAACTTCAACCACAGTTGACTGGTGATCTGCCTGGCGGTCCTCCAGTGCCACATAAATCCTAGCGACGACCCTTGCTACTTGACCCACTGTTTCAGCTTCTTGAATGTTGTAAGTTGGCCTTGCACTCTCAAGAGGACAATTCCTGCGCATGTGGGGTCCTCCACATTTCCAACTTTGGAGAGGTTCTCTGCTCTACTGTGGATCTCTAGTATTTTCTCCCATCGCTATGGCTGGCTGCTTCTCAGCTTGTGATGGTTGTTTCTGCTGATTCCTGAAGTTAGAAGGTTTGAAACCTTTCTTCCTTTGGTCAGACTTCTCATTCTTCTTGTCCTTCCATGTCTTATGATAATAAGGTTTACCTTTGCTTTGCTCATAGTAGTACTTAGCTTTCCTTATTGCTTCTTCTGGAGTTCTAGGTTCGTAAAACTCAATTCTGTCTTTGTAAGACTGAGGAAATCCACTCAGGAAACACTGGATTTTCACTTTTTCATCTTTGATGTACCTGACATACCTCAATAGTTCCAAGAACTTATTGCCATACTCTTCCATGGTCTATT
>LPNX011147704.1:1774-26595 GCA_001517045.1 Pseudotsuga menziesii
CATCCCTATCTCTCTCTTTCGCTACTTTTAAATCCACCTATATCTCTCTCTAATACCCTTAAAAATACCCCTACCCCTAAACCCCCATCTCCCTCTCTTAATCCCTAGTCCTCATACCACCTCTCTCTCTCTCTCTTTCACCCCCCACTCTTCAATTATACCCCTCTTCTCTCTAAATTATTTACTTATCCCCAAACACCTAACCCTATTGATCTCTATCTCTACCTCGACCCCTCTCCTCCCCCTTACCCCCAATCACCCCCTTTGGATCTCTCTCTCTATCCTAATACCCCTCCCCCTCCCACTAACCACCCCTCCACCATCTCTCTCTCTCTCTCTATACACACACACACACACGCATATGTATATATATGTGTGTGTGTATATATATATATATATCTAACACCTTGAAAAACCCCCTATCCCTAACCCCCCTCTCCCTCTCTTAATCTTGAGTCCCTCCTACCACCTTTTTCTTGCCCTCTCACCCCCATTCCTCATCTATATCCATATTCTCTCTAAATTTCCCACTCCCCAAACACCTAACCCTCTTGATCTCTATCCACTAGTACAAAATGAGGAATTAGCTACTAGGTGACTAAAAATTCTAGTCACCATAGGTTTTCCAAGTGATTTACTACTAAATATGAGCAATTTTGATTGACTCAACTATAAACGACTAAAATTAACGACTAATTTAGTCACCAGTTAACAAATATGACTAGATAATAAGTGACTGAGTTAAAAATGACTAAAATAAATGACTAATTTAGTCACGACATAAAAAATGACTAGCTAGAAGAATATGAATTAGTCATTTATGTTAGTCATTTTTAATTGTGTCATGGAAAATTGCAAATTTGGCAATGACGTGTAATTTTTGTAAGTTGTCTACCTTCTATTAGTAATTATAGTTCCATGCACCTCGATCTTCAGAGATCCAACAAAGCAATTGCATGAACTTTTAGCCTTATGGGGGCTTTTATGGTTCGCAAAAAAAAATAAAATCTCTAGCTTTCTATTTTTGGCGAATCAAAGGTCATGATAATTGATTGGGCTAGAGGTCTCACCAAGTTGCAGTCACTAAGTTATATATGATTGTTGTTTGAAAAGGATTGGGCTCCTAAAGAATTGTTTTCTTTCTTTATCCTTCAGGCACCTGTACAGGGAGTTCAATTCTTATGTGGACCTACTCTGTTGAATACTTAGGCTAAGAGGACTAGATTTACAAGTAATTTGTCTGAATCTAAGAAGATGCTTGAAGACACATCTAAGAAGAGTAAATGGAATTGGAATTCAGGCAATTCTAAACATGGTGATGAGATTGGAGTCGGTGGACAGAAATTGAAACTGACAAATATTGGTAGTGAGATTCACGTTGGGTCTCCACTACCTTCAGAATGACATCAATGTTTAGACCTTCAGGTTTGTTCTGTGTTTTTATTGATTATCTATTGTGTTTTTTTTCTATTCATGTTTTTTTTCTTTGTTGTGGATGTGGTGGAGATGAAATGGCTAGATGATAATTCCCTTACAGGAACAGATGAATGCTACACCTGCAGATGCACTATAATAGGCGATAAGAATCAAATCTATTATTGGATATCCTGTGATTTTCACAAGTTGCAGCCCCGAAAATAGGTCAGACCTACCCAGGTTCATAATAATATTGCTATGTTTACAGATAAAACTCAGGAACTAGCAATTCAAGGGTTGGTAGACCAAAAATGTTGTGTATAGGATTTCATACTAAAGGTTATAATATCTAAGAATTTCCTCGCTTAAAGGTTCAAGGGAGGGACCTGGACTCTTTACTTTCCCTACGGAACCCCTTCAAGAAACACGTACGAGAGGAGTTGTGCAAGTCTTTACCTGCTATTGCACCTCTTTTTTTGTAGTAAAGTATAATGCTTTCCCAAATACTAAAACTGCGTAATATGCTTAATATTGTTATAGTTGTAAGATTCATGAGCAGCCCCCAGGAATTGTAAGACTCATTGATTAAATTTGGGGATTACAACAATCTCATACGGAAATAAGCCTTCCATTAGTCGAAGAATCCAACCTTTTAACAGACTAATTTAGAATATATACAAAAGGAGAAGGAAACTAAATATAGAATTAGAAAGTTAATTCCTAAATTTATGCTAATAATCTGACAGCTTCATAAGATATCCTAAATGAATTCAACTACATTCTATTCTATTTCTAACTTAACTCTTCCATTGACACCAAAGCTAACTCGATTCTTTGCAGAACTAGTTCACTAAATTGATTACCACTAACCTAAACATATGGAGAATATTCAATTAAGGGAAACCCACTCCCTTTTGTAAAATTTAGAATCTTAATTTTCGAATGGCCACGTTGCAATTTAAGAGTGATTCCCCTGCATCATTTATCCTTAGTAAAATATCGAGAGTAACCTTGGTAAGCAACATTACAACTTTGGGAGAAGAGAGGTCTGTAGTGCTTTGGAGCATATAAACCCAATTGTCAAAGAAAGAGCTAGTACTAATTTTCCAGGTGTGAGAGGTGTGAGGACCTCCTAAATATTGCATACTAATTTTCCATATGTGAGAGGAAGTGATGTTTTAATTTTGGTAAAAAATTAATGACGTATTTTTTATGTTTAGCTATTTCTATAAGTCGCTGTTAATTTTTTCTTAATTTTTCTAGAATTTGAACTTTAATAAAAGTGGTTTCTAAACCCAAATTTTAATTGCAAGTAATATGGATATGGTGGGTGTATATTGCATAATGTCAGAGGGTGTCATTTATGATTTGTGTTTTTTTTTAACAAAAACTGAAAAAATGATTTTATAAAATAGGTTGTGCACAGCCATTCATTACAGCAGTAGCAAGGAAAGGTAGTCCCGCAGATCAAAATTGGTGCACAGAAGGCTTAACCTGAGATTTTTCCAAAAATATGCATTCAAAACTATACCAAAATAGCTAATGTCTCAGGTAGTATATACCCTTACATATTGTTTACATAAAAAGAGACAGAAAGACATATATCCATAAAAAGAAAAGACAGATTAAGGGTTGCCTCTGAAGTGCCTAGGATGCACTACTGATTCTTCCTCCATTAGGTGCTCCGCTTCTGCAGTTGCTCCATTCACTCTACTTCCCTGATTCATGGTGATCAAATGTTCAAGATCTTCCTGGATCCTTTCTACTTTACCCATCATATTTCATAGGTTACTTTCATTGTCATCAATCTGGGAGTCATGGTTACTTATTTGCAATGAAGTATACCTCACTGTTTCTCCCATGCTTTTTATTTCCCGCACTATTTATTTGTTGTCCATGACTCCAATTGCGACCATCTCATACAAGCACCGCAGATTCTTCTTAATATCCATTATTCCTACGTTATCTCCAGCTTGTGCCATTCTTCCAGCTTCCGCAGAGATCTCAATGCAAGCAAACTGACTGTGCAAGGGACGAGCAGCAAGGGCACTATCCAGAATTTCAACCAAGGGAAAACTAAGAGAACGACTGAGAACTGTAAGCTCCTACTGCAACATAGTACCCCCGTGCCTTTCAGAGTAAGCCAATGTTCCCATAGCACCTTCCTGCCACCTAGTGCAGAGACAACCCAAGACTCGTCTCAAACTTCCAGAATGTGTAGACTTTAAACCCAGACCAGGGCCTGTAGACCAAGACGCAAAGGGGAAATTACAATGGAAATTGGAGAAGTTTGTGAGAGCAAGCCTCTCCTTCAGAAAGGAACAAGTGAGAGAGAGAGTTTGCCACGGGATGCCCTGCAGCCTCCCTCCTTCAATACCAGTCACTACATTCAAGAGGATGCGTACAGCTTCAGGAGAACCAGAGAGGTCCGGAGCAGAGTAAAAATGCATGGCGGTGCAAGGGGACGGCATAAGGAAATGGGAAAAGTTAGAACAAGTGTGCAAAGGACAATAACATTTAACCGATGGCCCGAAGGTCTTCATGGCTGCTGAGTTCGAGGTGTTGAGAGGAGAGGAGGGAGACCACGTGGTTGAGCGAGAAGAGCTGACAGGACGGAGGAGTAAATGCTTAGAGCATCCGTGGACTAGGGAATGGAGGCCAACTGCGTGGAAGGGAAGCGGAGTGAGGTGAAGAAATGTGGAGGGGGGGATAAGAATTAATAAGGAGAGGGGGGTAGAGAAAGGGATGAAGGGGGGAAAGGAAGGAGGGATAAGGGGGGGAAGACAAGGAGTGGAGAGTGGAGAAGAGAATAGGAGGAAGAGAAGGGGGGGCTATGTGTCTTTCATTGAAATGGAGGAGGGATAAGTTCTTTATTAGAGAATTTCGAGTATTGAGAGGTCGGAAAGGGAGCTTCCAACACCGCATTTAAGGAATAAATTTGAGGATGGGGTGTTTTCCATCCTGGCTGTAATGACCTTGTGGGAGAGAGGCTCCCACATTAGCCATATTGTCTGCTGGTGTATTATTATGCCGAAGGATGTGGAAAGCCTCATTGGTACTAGACGTGAGAAGCTTGGCTTTTTCAAATAGGCGGCGACATTTGACAGCTCCAGTAGGGTATCCATTAATCAATTTGTAGATGATGTTCCTGGAATCTTTGAATATCAAGACCTTGTGAAGATTCTTAGTATTTAGAAGATGAAGACTCTGGATAAGGGTCAGCCACTCAGCTTCATTGTTAGTTCTGTTACTTAGCCCCCACGCGAAGGTTTGTTCTACATATCCTCTAGGATTCAAGAGAATCCCCCCTGCGCTTTCCACCCCTGGACCATTTATGATTTGTGTTATATCCAGAAACCTACATCCATTTTTCAACAGTGCTCACAAGTGTTTGTCGATCCCAAGAGTTGATACACTCGATGTTTGTACTTCATGTATAAGTCGATGTGATCAGGTGGCATTGCTGTTAATTAATCCAAGTATGCGTAAATATCAGTCGATGCCGATTATCATTATGCTAATCCATGCATTCGATCACAGAGTTGATATAGGAGTCGATGCCTTCTTATGAAAGGAAATATTCGTTAGAATATTTTTATTGAGGGCGATTCTTACAAACCTTGGTTCCATGATTAGTTTTATCTCCGGGTGCCTATTTAAAATGTGGAACTTTCCTTTATACATATTATTTATACTAGTAACTTTCTTTACCATTTTTTATTATTCAATCTCTTTTCTTGTATATTACTTTCTTTGAGAAGGAGATAACCAGTTAGTTAATATAGGTCCCATTTTGCCTTGTTTCCTGGTTTCGCTTTCAAATGACATTCCTTGACGAGTAGATTCAGAAGGTAGTGAAGCCAAGAGCCAATTGGTTCATGGTAGAAAGGAAGTTATGCTACGAGGAATATCCAGTCTCTCTACCAAGATGGTGCTAGTAGATTGATTGCTCAGAGTGAACCATTAAACTAGATGAATTGGGGAGTACAGATGTTGAGGGAACTCATTGGGGCAGTACGGTACAATATTACATGGTAGGAGTGAAAGAAACCTTCAATTAAATATAATTAGAATATAGATTTGATATGTGTGGCTTACACCCAACTATGAATGGGCTAGTAGATTATAATAATTGGCTGAGCAGTCTACCCCATACCAATTGGCTTTACCCAGTATACCATACTACTAGAAGACCAACCATTACAACAAGCCTACCATACACAGGATTACTACCTGCCCCATAGTCTTTACCTAGTCCCACGTCCCACCTCTCTACTAGACATTACTACTTACCTCATTCTTTGTTCTTTTAACCTACTCCACACAGTAAAACAAAAAATATAAAAAAAACAAATTATTTTATATAATAAAATAATTTAAAAAAAAAATCTATATAATTTATATAAACAAATAAAAAAATAAAACAAACCAAACCACTATAAACATAATTGTAAAAATAAATTCAACATCCTCAATTTTAACAAACTAAAACTACAATTTCAACCATTCTTACTAAATTTTGGTCAAAACTTTTAACTAACCAAAATTTTAACAATAAAATAGTTCAAATGGTCTATAGTTTAACTCACTCCTTAAAAATAGGTAGACCTGAAAGTAACCAAAGTAACCATAAGCATAGACATAAATATTTTATGTCATATTATATATATAAATATAAATATAGTTTCTTCCTCCGTCAGCGGCATGAGTCGTTGCTCAGATTTTAATTTTTTTTTTTGGCAAATTTACATTTTACAAGCGCAACGGCACGAGTGGTTGCTCAGATTTTAATTTATGAAAAAAAATAAAAGTATATACATATATATACCAAAAAAACTGAAAAAACACCCATTATCCAAATTAAATAATAAAAATAAAAAAATATATATGAAAACACACAAATATTTTATTTTCATGGTAGGTCGAATGGTATTGACCCAACTACAGCAGCAACGGCATTCCGATTTTCCTTACCATCCTTCAATTTCGACAATTTAGATTGCTGCTCAACCTGCTACTTCTTGTCAAATGGCCTAACCGTTCGCGCCAAACATTGGAGGGTTTTGGATATGGATATTGGTCATACCCGTTGAGGAGTTTGGGATAGATATTAACCACGGTTGATTTCACAATTTCTCTATTTAATTTCCATAGCTGCCATGGATAAAGCAGCATTGGAGAGAACCTGGAGACTTTTGAAGAGGCGGGCCGCGAATTCTGCACCTCTTGCGTCAACACCACCTTCTTTGCTTACAAAATCCCTGGTAAGTACTGTGAATTGATAAATTTTTAGTGAATGTTGGATAAAAATCCTATCCGTCCCCTCACCAGAGAGTTTCCATCCATCATGATTTTGGAGAATTAAATTTTTAGTGAGTAAACAGCCCTCACCTTCCAGCACTAGGCTCTTTTTGTTGTGCCCTCGGTATCCTCACTAAGCTCTGGATAGACCTCTTCTAGCATTTAAAAAGGGATCTGTCTGCACTTTAGGGTATTTTCCGCCCCCTTTCTAGCCACAAGGGCTTCCCTTACAGTGGCAGCACACCCTATACAGTGTCTGCCGTGCCATTTTCCCATCGTTTCAATCCTCTAACCCTGCGCAACAAGCATAGTAACATTCATTAGAAGGTTACTTTTTATTGGTTTTATTTGTTACTGAATGTAAGACTACTACTACCTCTGTTTCCAGGCATATATATTAGACTATATAAACACTACACTGTAATCTTGGTTTCAAAAGTTAATTTTGATGGTTAGCTAGTGTTGTAAAACAAGAAGGACTAATTTAAACCTTATTTGCAAATTTATATCAAACTGTATGTAATGGTGTTATATTGGACATAATCATAGTTTACACTCTGAATATTACATATGCTTTCTAATACTCTATGGCTGATGGTAAACGATCACTTAAAGATTTTGTTTAAGAACCTATTTGCAAGTATACATACTGATTTGTTTTTCCTACACTAGACAGTCACATAATTAGTTCAAGTTCATACTATACACTGCTGTATGCACAGAGTGGTGAGTGTGTTTGAAATGATAAAACCAATGTATGGACTTATGCTTAAATAGTGGATGGTTACTGCTGCCTTCATAGCTGATATATCATTGAATTCACACTGCTTTATCGTTGCAATACTGCAGTACCTTGGGATGTTATATGTTGTACCTGCAATGAGTGACATTTCAAACTTTCTATATGATACATGGATGATATAAAACTGAAAATTGGAACGCTCTACTGAAGTAGATGTACTAACCGCACTTACACTATTCAAGTTCACACTCATATTGTATTTTCTTCATTCCTTGAATTAACTCCAATAAGGCACTGGTCACTAACCATCTTCAGAGAAGACATTATTTGGTGTTTTAGTGTCCTTATAGACTCACATTAGGGCTCTCTCCTAGGAGGTTTCGACTTCCAAAGAAGTTCAGAGAAGTGGCTAAGGTGACAGTGGTCACTTTCTCCTTCATATGTTATCGGTGACTAGCCCTGCTAGTTAATCCGTTAACAGCTTGAAATCAGAGATCTGATCTAAGAGAAAACTTGAAAGGTAGGAATATGTCTAGCTTTGAACAATTGTGCATTTGTGGCCTACCAAATTCCTTAAATGATTAAGCAAGGTAAAGCTGTAATTTCTCTTTAAAAGAAATAGCTTTCTAGCTCCCTAAAGAAAAAATTGAAAAGAATTAGTTGAGGACGTTGAAGTAGCTTTCTCTCTCCCTAAATTAAACTCTGGTGGATGTTTCTTGGCTCCTTAAATAAGTCTTTAAGCTTGGGATCTGTTTATTCCCAGATCACCTATTTGACAAGGGACACCTTGCTCAGCAGGCTTTCTATGGCTTAAAACCAGAGATTCGATCTTAGATAAAACTTGAAAGGCAGGAATATGTCTAGCTTCTAAGAATTGTGCATTTGTGGCCATCTAGATTCCCTAAATGATTAAGCAAGGTAAAGCTTAAATCTCTCTAAAAAAGAAATATAGCTTTCTAGCACCCTAAAGAAAAAATTGAACTGAATTAGTTGAGGATTCTAGTAAAATTGTCAAGGTCCTTGCAATCAAAATGGATAATATCAGCGCCATTTTTCCTTATCAAGCAGTGGAGTATATCATTCCATGCCCACTAGTTTATGCATGGAAATTTATAAATTTCTATCCAATGGCAAGTTAATGTAGTCTTATAATCAACTACAAACTGGCATCCTAGGCCTTCTTGTTGTCATGCACTATAAAGAAGTAGCTATATTGAGATGAGAAATAGCAGTTTCAAGATTATAGTAATATAATTTACATAGCCATTGAAGGATGGGTTAAGGCCGTTTTGCTAAAGCTGGGTAAATAAATACTTAAGAAAAACTATGAAAAACAAACTTCAGATATATCAAGATCTCAATCCAAGCATCATCAAAGCTCTAATAACATGTAAAGAAATATAAAATCAATGCACAATTTTGATTTACACATATATAGTATATAAAATGTATTAAAGATGGATTTATCTCAAATGAGGGTACAGCCATATATTTGTATAGTTCTCCTATGATACACTGAAGGCCTTCACAAGGCTGAAGTGCAAGTTAGGAATCCTGGTCTAGCCCCTAATAAGGCACATATGGTACCCATCTTATCCATGTGCTATTTCTAAAAGCTATATATCTATATTTTTTTTATTTCTTATAAGCCATGCTGTCCATGCATACTGATTTTGTGGGGGTCATGTTTCTAGGCGTTCCCATTTCGGAAACTTTTACACATTTCCATGTTTTGTGCAACTAAGATTTATATTATGATTCATAATCTATATATTAAAGTATAAATTAGAATATTTATTATTTAGTAGTTAAAATTGAAGGAATTAGCTATTTTTTTATACAAGTACAGTATATTTAAAATGTATATATATAGATATAACATGAGCTATATATTGAATTTTATATTTTATAAAATTTTATATGTATTTTATCTAAAAATTATAAATAGTCTGATTGAATAAGAGTTAGACTTTCTATAAAGTAAGGAAGCAGGTTAACGACCCAATACCCGGAGGCATCTGGAAGCTGCAGAAGTCTGCCTTCATATGTGCAACTAGTGGGTTATAATGATGCAGCTGCATGCCGGGGTATCAAATTTCAATAGAGGCTGGTAGCCCCGAGTATTGTAGGCATTTTCTTGCTTTAGGAAAAAAATAAATATATGTTTACATTATATGTACCTACTATCTCCTCGCCATATCCAGATCCTGGATTTCCGAAAATATGATGGATCCATATCCAGATCCGCATCCGCAACCATATTCAGACCCGTATCAGAATCCTGGTAGCTTAGAACCAGACAAGTAGAACTCCATTAAAACAGGTGATAGGAAAACATAGTTCTGATACAATTTCAGATACACATGTCACACACCCTGAGGTGCTGAAGGGGACTTGACATAATAGTCACTGCTCAAGACCTTATTGACCTATGAAAGAAACTGGACTGTAGCTGTTAAACTCAGAAATTGGATGAAGAAGGAAGAAAATAAATTTTGCAGAAGAGAAAGGACTTTGAAATCTCAACATCGATGATCTGTTCCTATATTTATGCTTGAGGCTGAGGTTTTTGCTAAATTTGACTTTCTTTTCTCTCCTCAAAGCTGGTCAAAAATTGGATTTCTTGTCATAAATTGCTAAAATAACCTTGGAAAAAAGCACCAGAAAATATCTTCAAAAGCAGTGCTGAACTTGCCTCCTTAAAGCCAATGTTCCCCAAGTCTTTGGGACATGTGGGCATGGAAACACACATTGGGGGCATGTGGAGACCACTTCAAAATTTTGGAAAATGCTGAGCTCTTCAAAATTATGAAAAATAGATCATTTGTACAAATCCCAACATATTAACAATTTAACATTTAAATTCTTCATCCCATCACCATTTACATACTAAAACTTAAAAGCAAATAATAAATACAAATAGTAAATTCATCATTGTAACACAGTTGTCAATTCCTCATTGATTCATGAATCATTTATTATTCGAGTATTGGAATTTCACATTGTTAAATTCTAAATTTATAATACATGCACATTTTCCATTATAAATTTGAATCATAGGCATAAATAGTAGATGGAAATTTAAAATATTAAAATCATAAAATTGAATCGATGAAAAACAGGGAAAATTCTAACTGCTGTTCACACACAGCCACAGAGAATTTTCGTCAAACAGTTTATGAACGACTGATATAAGTCAATAATAATAAGCCAGCCACATTATACTTCACCCAAGCATAAGTAAACCTTTTCTAGCACTGATATACTATCCATAAATACAATTTGCAGTGGAAGAATAAGATAAATAAACAGACTGTAAACATAGTTAATGCACAGGAATTTTGGTCAAAAAATAATCCCTGGAGAAACCCCATGGCTTGGGGAAAACCAGTCAAGAGAGTTTATTTTATTGACCTTCGCATGGAAATTTCAAATATTACAACTAGCTGTAACAGCAATAATTTAAGACTGTCATACTCCTTTAAAGCCCTGCCCCAGCACCCAGAAATCTGAGCCAACTTGACTGTACGGACTGTCAGTTCAAGTACAGTTGTATGGACTGCTACAGTCACCTTAAACAGCATGCCAAACTGAGAAATAAAGTGCATACATGATAGAATTACCTCTGCTATTAATGACCTCGATTTCCATGCATATAACTTCAGCCTAGAAATATGTGCCTTCAAGTCTGCAGTAAGGCCTGTCACCATCAGCAGTACGGCTTGTCATAAAATTCAGTAGTACAGTTCTTTTTTGCTGTTACAGTCTTGTCTTGGGAGTTGTGCCATCCCAATTCTCTTGGGAAGTGTGCCCTTTCTCAAACTATAAATCTGGAAATGCATGCCAGATCTCTGCCTTCTTCCTCTTGTTGAAGTGCGTGCTAACTGGTTGCATCTTCCATACTCTTCTTCTCCATCTCTTTTGAGTTTAATCTCTCTCTCTCTCTTTCTTGGAACTTGTGCCTCTCCTCAGCTTATATTAAAGTTCAATTTATATTCTGAAAGTTCAATTTATATTCTGAAAATTACAGGTCTGTTATACAGAAAATTAGATAAAATACATAATTGAAAATTAGGGTTTAAGGATCTAAAAATCAATCTGAAATTAATATTTCTTTGCTGGAAATTTACAGATTGTTGGAGCAAAAAATAAAGGGATTTTTTTATTGTTCTCATCTCTTTTAAACGAGCATAACTCTGACAGTCCTTACATTTCTGGAGAAAGAATATCTTCTTGTGAAACTCTGTCTAGCTGCTTCTCCTGGCTACCACCATCACCTTCGTCCCATACAGAATCTGACATTTGAGTGTCTACTTGACCAAAAGCAATGCTTGCTTCATGCTGAGATTGAACAAAAGGATCAAAATCTCTCCTTTCAGGGGGCATTATCACCGTGCTTTGATGCTTTCCTCTTTTCCCTTCTCTTATATCCTGGGACGCCAAAAAGTTGCCAGTGCTCATCCTTTCTGTCTCCATGTTTCTCAGAGAAATATACTGCTGGAAATTTGGGAGGAGGAACTATTTATAGGACCAATTATTATATAATAACCTATTGTCTGTCCCTTGGAAAAACATCAAATAACTTTACTGAATTTAGTGCAATACTCTGAGGTTTCAAGTTGTGTCTAGACAGAAAGAGAGAAACTAGGAATCTAAGAAGAGTTCCTCCTAGTAACATTTACTAAAAACATCAATCAAGGCTGGGATTACTGGTTCCCCACATGAAAACCCCGATACTTAACATGGACTATTGATTTGTAAAGACTGCACAACATGTGGATAATCTCGAACAAAACATTTATTTCTACGTTAAAGATCGAAAGTTAACTAAAAGAAGACAATCACCATACATTAATAATTTAATACAGATGATTGTGGCAATCAATCACATTTATATACAAAAACCAAAGGCAGGAAGCTTGTCCTCTAAAGAGAGAACTAGTTTTGTTGAGAAGCTACGAAATAGGTCTCTCCTTAGGAAACAGTCAAACAAAGATTTTGTTCACATCTTATACAGGTTTGTTGCCATTCCAGACCACTATGATAGCTGCATTTGTTCAGTTACAAATTTACAATAGCAAACAAAAGTTTCAATTTTCTCCCTTCACCGAAATCACATCTGCAGAATATCTGTATGACACTAGAGGTGCTGCTAGTGCAGCTTCTGTATGCATAGGATTACTTCCTGGCATGGAACACTCCTGTGGGATTCTTGTATGTGTACTAACGTGCAATAAAAAGATAGACCAGAAAGTTCAGACCACTAAGGATGGTCAGAAGCCAAAAGAAGTAATCAATATGTCCATAGTTCAAGTTAGAGGAATCCATCCTATCTTTCCATGCCTTGTTGTAATGGTAGTTACAATGGTAACCAGAAGAGTACTCAGGTAATTGCCTAATGCCACTGTAGTAAGTGAAACTGCACTCATTAATCTTTGCATAGCATCAGGTACTTGGTCATAAAAGAATCCTAACTATTCTATGAAGATGAAAACTTCAGCAGCACCTACTAAGAAATACTGGGGAACCTGCCAAAAAATGATCATGGGTATGGTATCTCTTTCGTAGTAGTTATGGTCCTTGATCATTTCCACTCTCTTGATCTCAAAAATGGCTTCAACCACCATAGATTAAATAGAAATGACCAAGCCAATCCCCATGCGCTGTAGTTGGGTAAAGCCCCTTTGATGACCAGTATATTTGCGTACAAGTGGGACAATAAGATGGTAATAAACTGGAACCCAAATTATGACACTGAGAGTATCAAATATAGGCAATGATGTTGCCGGAATTTTGAAAATTTCACCAGTATGGGCATCCATAGTGTGTCCTTGTTCCACAAACAATGTACCCATTTGACTGTAGACAGTAGCAAAAATAATACCACTGGCCCAAATTGGAAGAATAAGGATAACTGCTTTTATCTCCTCCACTTGAGTCACTGTGCAGAGGGCTTGGAGTTGAATTCAATAAATCAACACTATAGGGCTTGAATTTGATTTCTTGAATTCTTAGTAAAACTTTTGTGGCAAATTGGTGATATTTTTCAAACTGCACATTGCTTTCATTATGCTGTGTTTCTTCATGAAATTCTTGTTATCTATATGAATTTATTTAAGTGGCTTTGGCATGATCAGGTATGTTTTCATACAGGGGTATCTGATGCCAACATCCACAATATTTAGTGTAATGCTTATCGAGCATATTTCCTTTGGGATCATTTCTAGATGTCTTTCTGGGCGTCTATGGATGCTCTTGTCCTGTCATTCTTCGAAGTACACAAGTCAACTTCTCATGGACTACTGTTCTGGCATGCCAATGACACACTTGGATCTTAGCAGTCTTGATGTGGCTATATTTTATTTTATAGTACTGATAGATGTAGTTATTTGATTGAGGATGTTTCCACAGTGGATTTTAAGATGCAGATCTTTACTAGTCCCATTCATTTTTGTTGGTTGTGTGGAAACTGACATAATATTTTCCATTATTTATTATTCCTTAGCAAATTTGCATATTCTTGTGTGATTTTATTCATATTTATCATTTTAACAAGCATTTCTTTGTTAGTGTGTATCGAAAAGGATTAATTCTATAGACTTGGAATTTGTGTGTACAATTTTTCTACTGATTGCACACTTTCTTGACTGCCTTTATAGGTCTTGCATGTTTTAAAATGTTTTGAACAAGTACTGCCTCTACCTCATATTTCGCTTCGAAATTCATATTGCCAACCAGCTAATGACAACATAGAAAGCGTCACAAGTGTTGATGGTTGAGGGATGAAATCAGGGTAGTGCTTGAAAGCAAAATGCAGGAAACCATACTGGCTTTCCATGACTGAGATCGAAATCAAGAATCAGAAAGCTGTAGGCATTTCTGCTGCAGCTGAGCAACTGTATGATCTTAAGAAGACAGTGTCGAGGATTCTTGACCTTTTATTTCAACAAAATTATATTTTTTTACAGTGCTCGTATATTCTCATTTTTCACTGTTTTGGCTTCAGTGGAACTGCGTTTTTGCATGTTGGATTGTTCAAGCTCTCATTGTTTAGTTTTTTCCATTAACAATCATGGGCATTTTGTTCAAAATTTGTTAATCTTTATTGTTTTATCAACCAGTAAAATGCGTCAAACAGAGTATTCTGAAAAATACAATGATGATATCTATGAGTACAGTTCTAATTCATTTCCTATTTGAAGGATTTTACTGTTTATCCATTGAATTTCTCACTTTTAGGTTTTATGGCTCAGGGTTAGAAGGCTAAAATCAATAAGACTTACTTTAGTTTCAGTTCCAGTTCCAGTAGGGAAAGTGCTGCGTCGTTTTTGTTTTTGTCTGTAGGCATGTTGAGCTTCCACCTGGTGTTGCTTGGATTCTTCCCAAGACTCGCTTTCTGACTGAACTAAGGAACAGGTCTTCTAATTTGAGGTTGCAAGTCCAATTCTAATGTCATTTTTTTGAGAGGCCAACTTATCCTCTTATTTCTAATGGTATGATTTATTTTGTTTTATGATTGGGTCCAGAGAAACGGGTTTCACTTTCAGGCTAAGTCACCTTTTGGAGACTTGCTAACAACCTTTGAGGGTCATAAGCATAAGTTTGGGTAAGACATGGTCTAGCTAACACTGAACTGAACTCCTAAGTGAGCTCAGGGGACAAGTTATTGAGTACAGAATTCAATATATCTGTGTGCAAAAAATTAAGAACACTACAAGGCCAAATTTATTCAGCAAATTGTAACAGAATCATAAACTGTAGGAAACAATAGAATACATCTTTATTAAAACAAGAACTATTTGACAGTGATGAGTTTTCCTGAGGAAGATAGCAGCACCAATCCTTTATTGTTCAACACCAGTAAACCTCTACACTAGTCTATTTAAAATGAGGGAACTGTGGGTTACAATTTCAAGAAGGTTAATAGTTTTATTAGTGAAAGAGGTGAAACATTTCATTCTACAAATACCACCGAATGGGGGAAAATGAAACTACTGCCAATTGGGTTGTGTTCTGATCATTTGTTCCTCCTTGAAAAGCAATGGACCCAATTTCTTTAGGGCACAACTGAGGAAACTGGACTCTCCATTGTTAAAGGGTATACTCAGTACTACTTGGCTTGATATAGATACTTCTTGGCTCAAACAATTTTGAATAGAGCATTGTCTTTTTGTTGAGTAGATTTGAGCAGCTGATTGATGATATGAGCATTCTGGGTTGGTGCTAAGTGCTCTGGATCCAAATCTGTAGGCAGTGGGCACTGAAACATTAGGTTTTGATTCAAACAATGGTGAACAATAGAGCTTCAGTAGATCAATGTTGAAGACTGGATGAATTCCCAAATAAGGTGGTAGGTGCTAAAGTGTTCTGGATCGAAATCTGTAAGCACTGAAACTTTAGGTTTTGATTCAAACAATGATGGACAATACAGCTTCAGTATATCAATGTTAAATACTGGATGCATTTCCAAATAAGGTTGTAGATTAAGTTGGAAAGCATTATCATTGACTACTTTGACAATGGAGTAAGGACCATAAGAGGCTTGATGACAAGGACCCTCAAACCATTCTTTACTGAAACTGTAACCAAATTCAGTCACCTACCTGAAAAGAGTGAGGAATTGATTGTGCATCATGTATTTGCTTGTACTTCTGCTACTGGTGCTTCTAGATAGACTTCACTTGTTCCTGGATTTGCTGAATTTGCTTAATAGAGATGGTTGGAAACCTTAACCAATCTGGAAATTACTATGTTTGGTGGGACTATGCTAGGATTTGTCACAAGTATGCTCCATGAAAGGAATGCTTTCATCCAAGGGGTGGGGTTGTGCATGATTATACATACACAATAGATGAATTGAGGTTATGTCCACTACGTTTATTTGCCCATTGGTCTGAGGATGGAAAGCAATAGAGCGGTCATGTTTGGTGTCAAGCATTGACCGTAGTGCATTCCATAAATGACTGGGAAATCTAGAGTCATGGTCAGACACTATGGAAGATGGTAAACTGAAATGGGACCATACATGGATGAAGTACAGACAAACTATGTCAAACTTTGTGGTAGTTCTCTTACAAGGGATCATTATATCCATTTTAGAGACACAATCAACAAAAAATAATAGACAACGATGTTGGTGCTTGGGCATCGGTGAACCTGAGAGAAACTAAACTGAAGCAAAGAGCGACTAGCTGGTTTAGAAATGGAATAGGCATTGGTGTAGAAGCTAGAAGGAATAGGCATTGGTGTATACATACCCAAATAGCAACTAGCTGGCTTAGAAATGGAACAGGAAACACAAGATATGAGGTAGCATTCAACATCTTGTATCAAGCGAGGCTAGTAGAGATGTTGCTACAATAAGGCTATTGCCTTTGTCACTCCAAACTTGTTAAAGAGAAATTGGTTCAGTTTCCATATGGGGACAAAGGGTCTAAAATATGACAGGAACAGAGTCATCCTGTACTCTTTCAAAATGACTATCAGAGCCTGTCATTGATGTTTTGATCATTGGTCATCCACTTGATGACTAAAGAATCCCTGAATACCTGAAGATCTGTAATTTTCAGAGGATGGGCTAGTCTAAACAGAGCTCGGGGTGCAAGAAGATCAGCTCAGTTTTTAGTACCCTGAACTGCATTAGAAATTAAATGAATATAGTGTTGTTTCTACAGGAAGAGGATTCCTCCAATATGACTAATTAAGAAATGTCCTCCAGAGCACCTCCAATCTCGAATCTGGATGGCAACATGAGGGAGCAGATGTGTATACAGGATGAAGTAAGGAAGGACCTAGACAAGAACATCAAATATTGGTCCTGATCAATGCAGCCTTTTCTAAATTCATTTTTGAGGTAAAAAAATTCAATATTAACTGGCCATTGCACTTTTAAACTTTTCAAATTATTAATGCCATTTTGACTTTTCTAAAATCTTAGATATATTTGTACTTTCCTGGTTATACTTGGTGTCCAGACTTCTTATCGTGCAGCGTTGTTCACCAATGATTGGCAGACTCTCAGAAACTTGATTCCAGGTTTCAGGTATATGTCATATTTGTTTATAGGTTGCACACATGTACAAATGAATGCCAAAGAGAATAAAAAATGAGAAGATACACTTTTATTATTGAATACTTTTCTCTTACAAATATGACATCTTGATTCACACATTTATAGCATGGTGGTTTAGCCACCTAGCCTTTAAATTTTCATTTGGTCACATGTCATAACATTAACGTTAAACACATTTGTGTGTTGTTAATATTGCAATATGCCATTTTTTCAAAGAAAAAAATCTCCATTTTTATTCCCCATGAAAATTGAAATCACATTTATGAGGTGTTTTCTGCACTTTTCTGAAAGTCGTTAAAAAACAACTCCAGAGTCCAGTCTATCAGTCTATACTCTATAGTGTCCAGAGTATGCCCTTGGGCCTTATTGATTCATGTTATTTAATAGCTTTGTACTTTGTTCCAGACCTGTTCCCTGAGAGCCTCTTTGCATCTAAGCATATCTTCCCTATTCTTCAAAAGAGGAATTAGATTCCATGAGTACTCCCAAAATTTTCTAATTGTGTACTTCAAATTTTGAAGGCATGTTATTAAATTAGATATTTCCCCTTGACAATATTATTACAGATAGTCAGAGATACATTTTTATTTCATCATTTTTATGTGAGTTTTGAATTTTCCTATCTGCTTTTACATTGTAATGGCCATGCATGAATTGATCTTGTGCTGCAGACAGGTTTAAGTTTAACTGTCTAAATCTTAAAAAATTTCAAGCATGTTTGCATAATTGGCTTCATATTTCATTATAGTACAAGAAGAGTTTGCTTTGACAGTGCCCTATTTTTACTCAAATGGCCTAGTTTTACTCAGATGATTGAAATTTTATGCTTATCTGATAATGTCTATAAAATCTGCTGACCCCCCAGGCACAAGAGAATGCAACGATGCACTATGCAAATGCCTAAAGTCAGTGATGCTAATGATGTGTCTAGAGGGATTTTGGAGAAGTCCCCAAAGTGCCTGAATGCTGTTCCTCCTAGAGTTCTTAGTGGTTCATTATCAGGTGTTACTGCTGAGACATATAATGCTGATACACAGTTGTGGAGAAAGCACATGAAAGGCTACAAAAGAATGAACAAATATATTGGGGAGAGTAGATATTGCAATGTTATGGACATGAATGCAGGTCTTGGTGGCTTTGCAGTAGCACTTACATCCGACAAAGTTTGGGTTATGAATGTTGTCCCAACCATTGCAAAAAAAAATACACTTGGTGTGATATATGAAAGAGGCCTTATTGGAATTTATCATGACTGGTATGGTAACCCTTCATTTCTCTTTTAATTTTTGGAAGGATTTAATTTTTGTTAGAGAAATATAACCTATAGTTGGAGGACCGTAATTCACAACAATGTACATGCATAGGTAGAAGACTAGGTTTCCACTCTCATCCCATTTTGGGAAAAGGATTATAGGAACAAAGTGCATCTAATATGTAATATAACATGTAAAAACTTTGGTTTTTGTATCCTTATACCTTTTTAATGGCCCTAGTGAAGCACAGTAGATTGAAAGACAAGATGCTCACCCAATTGAAATCATGCCATGTGTCTACTACACGATGCGCCAATAGATTCCATTCTATTTTCAAATGAGAGGATCCCTCCTCGCCATATAACATAAAAATCATGGTTTTCATAAACATATATGGGTATCTCAAGTATTGTGTAGAATACATCCAATTATTCTTTTCTAAGAAGGCCTTATATTTAGTCCACCAATCTTTCAATTTTTTTACTAGAATGAATTGCTTGGCTCTGTACTCATCCAAAAATGTTTTGTTCAATAGCACTTGAATTTTCTTAAGATTGAACATTATTTTGAATGAATAGGGTTGTAAATAAGCTATGGAAACCCTACCTTCACTTATGACTGATCTCATTCCAAGATTAATGTGTCTGAATATCGATTTGACAACATCGTTATATGGTAATATTATTGGTTTGGCGGAAATCAAGTAAAGGATGTGCTTTCTGATATTTCAAAAAACATCTAAGTCATCATGGTCCTTATGGAATCCTTCATTGACGAACATTCTATACATGTATTTGGGCACTCGAGGTCATCTTGGAATCCAATTAAATGATTTGTATCCGTGAGCAACATTGGATCTACATCTTTCCAAGGGTTGGGACTTTCTTCAACTTCCCATTTTAAGGTAGCTTCCTTATTCCTTGTGCTTTTGACATTTTAAATAATAAATATCCTACAATAAAAAACGAAAATACAAATATTAAATCTTGTAGACATAATTATGTCGATAGGTGAGTTATGAACATAAATCAAGTCTACCTCAAGTTTCGAGCTAAAACAAATGGACTTTGAGAAACAAGATAGAAGGTGAACAAACTTGGTTTCTCTAGCAAGTTTACAAAGGATAATGGTGAATATTAATTGTGAAATACCTCCCTGAGCTAGTTAAGATTATTAATGACAACTATATATATCCACGGGTGGCAAAGTTTGGTGATAAGTCCTGTATTTTGTTTTTGCAATGATTTATGGAGTTTGAGGATATGCCCTTATCTGAAATCCTTATGGCATGCTTAGGTGGCAAGCTGGGGTGCATAACTTTTGAAGAGAAATGTTTTGACCGTGTCATTTGCACCAAGGGATTCACATGAAGCCCAAGTGCAGTTTTATTTGGAGCGAGGCGTGCCTGCTATGATTGGTGTAATGGAAACACATCAGCTTCCTTACCCTTCCCATAGTAGGGATCAAAACGTTGAGTTTTGCGAAATCATCCAACGCATCTCCTTCTTATTTACAATTCTCCACTGCGTAAATGACTACTTTCATAAATACTAGTTACTGGTAAGTTGTAATAGTAATAATTATGTAGTTTGTAGATTGATATCTATCATAAATTTGTTTGAATATCATCATTGTCAATCAATAACAACTTCTTAAAGGGTGCTAGCTCAATGGTAGAGCGTCTGCTTAATTATAGACAGGAGGTTGGTGGTTCGATTCCTCCATGCCCTATCATAAATTTGTGACTACAAAAACGACTAAATTCACATATATACGACTATTAGTAGCTAATTTCTTGTATCTTAGTCGTATTTAGCTTAGTCATTAATATGTTAACATCTAGTAGTTTATTTAGTCATATATTTGGTCATTAATGGTTGCAATCAATGACTAAATCAGCGACTAAATCAATGATTAACTCAGTGACTAAATCAATGACTAAATCTGTGACTAAATCAATGAGTAAATCATTAACTATCAATGACTAAAACAATGACTAAATCATTGACTATCAATGACTAAATCATTGTCTATCAATGACTAAATCATTGTCTATCAATGACCAAATCAATGACTAAATCAGTGACTACTAAGTCAATCTATTAATGACTATTGAAATACGACTAGCTATAAGATAGTGGTAATTTGCTACTATTAGTCACCGACTCAAAAATAGTCATTTATAGCCTGATTTTAGTCATTAATTTCTCATTTTCTACTAGTGATCTCTTTCTCTCCCTCGCCTCCCATTCCCCTTACCCATCATCACCACCCCTTGGATCTCTCTCTCTCTCTAACCCCCTTTGTAGCCCCCCTATCCTTTACCACTCTCTCTACTCGTAATTTCCCCTCTCCCTCTCTCCCTAATCCCTATACAACCCCCCTGCCCTTTACCCCCCCTTTCTCTCTTTCTCCCCCTACTCCCCACTGCCCCACTCCTAAACAATAATTCCCTTCCCTCTAACTTCCAAACTCCTCCCCAAACCCCTAACCATGTTGATCTCTTTCTCTTTCTCTCCCCCAATGCATCCTCCCCTCTACTGCTAATCACACCCTCCCTCTCTCTCTCTCTCTCTCTCTCTCTACCCCAACACCATAACACCAACAATTCTCTCTCTCTCATAACACCCACTCCCCCTCACTCTTTCTCTATTCATAAAACCCTCTCCCTCACTAAATCCCCTCTCTCTTCTACACTTATAACCCCCCTCTATTTCCCACTCTCCCTCCCTTAAACTCTTGTCACTATAAATATTATGAAACCTAAGACCAAAGTCATATGACTCTTATTTATAACCCCACTACTACCCAATTTCTCTCTAACTACCATACTCCCAAAATTCCTAACCCTCAATTTCTCTATCTCTTTCTCTCCCGCAAACCCCCTCCTCACCCCCAATACGATCTCTCTCTCTCTCTCTCTCTCTCTCTCGGACACACATGCACACACAAACACTTACCCCCCTCCTACCACCTCTTATACTAAACCCCCTTCTCTAGACTTCTTCTAATAACCCCCCCCCCCTCTCTCCCTCCCTCCCTCGCTCTCGCTCTCTCTCTCTCTCTCGGACACACATGCACACACAAACACTTACCCCCCTCCTACCACCTCTTATACTAAACCCCCTTCTCTAGACTTCTTCTAATAACCCCCCCCCCCTCTCTCCCTCCCTCCCTCGCTCTCGCTCTCTCTCTCTCTCTCGGACACACATGCACACACAAACACTTACCCCCCTCCTACCACCTCTTATACTAAACCCCCTTCTCTAGACTTCTTCTAATAACCCCCCCCCCTTCTCTCTCTTTTTCAATTCCCTCATCCTCCCCACACTGTTAAAATCCTTGATCTCTATTTATTTCTATACCCCAACACCCCTCCTACCACTACCTGTAATCACCTCCTCATATGTCTCTTTTCTCTCTATATATATCTACTTCTATCCCTGCCTCTCTCTCTACTTCCCCTCATTCTCTCCCTTCCCATAACCTCCTCTCTTTACCCCCCCAACCTCTCTCTCTCCAACCTAAATATAACCCCACCAACTCCTCAACAATAACCCCCTTTTATATAACTTCCCTACTCATCCCCAACCCATCCTAATCTCTTTCTGAATATCTCCACCAATCCATTACTCAAATCTCTCTCTATCTATTTAACTCTCTATCACTCTATGTTAGTCATCTACTTAACCTACCCATAACACCTCCATCTCTCTCTCTCTATCAATCGCCTACTACTTAACTTACCCATAACACCTACCCCTATCTCTATGTCCCCCTAACTAATTACAACTCACTTTATCTCCCTCTCACACACTCACACCACAACTCATGCCCCAACTCCTACCCCTAACACTATCCTCACTCCTCCCTCTCTCCCCTCCTCCCCCTAATCCTTGCTTAAACCCTATTTCATTACCTCTTTTCCGTAGTGTTCCTACTATCCCTAACCCCCAAATATTTATCTCTCCTACACCTACAACTAACCGCCCATGAATCTTTCTCTCTCTCATACTCCCCCACCGCTAACCACTTATCACTATAATTATTACAAAACTTAAAACCAAAACCCTATAACTCTTAACTATACACCCTTCTCTTTAATTTCACTATTGCTCGCCAAATTCCTAACAATTTTTATCTCCATCTCTTTCTCTCCCACAAACCCCTCTTTAACTCTAATCCTAATCACCACCCTCTGTGTGTGTGTGTGTGCGTGTGTGTGTGTATACCCCCTACTGAACCTACCCATAATGACCACCCCTCTCTCTCTATCTCTCCATACTCTCTAATACCCCTCTACTGCCATGCCTATAATTAACCCTTGTCTTGCCTCTCTCTCCCCTCCTCCCCCTTACCCTTAGCAGCACCCTCTCTAATGCCCTCTCACCCTTACTCCTCCACCCTCCCCTAACCCCAACCCATGTCTCTCTCCACCAACTCCCTAAGACCCACCCTATTTCTCTCTCTACCCCTAAACCTTCATCTCTCCCTCACAATGCCTCTCTCTCCTACTTCTACTACTAACCAGCCCCACATCTCTCTCTCCCCCCCTAACACTTATCCCTCATCTCTTTATCTTTTATAATCCTCCTTCCCTCACCACTAAAGACCCTCTCGTCTTTGTCTATCTCAGTCACTCATATACCCCTTCTTCTATCTCATATCCCTCTTCCTACACAACCCACTAACCCCCTTAATATTTATCTCTTTCTCTCCCCCAATTCCCTTCCTCCTCACTATCCCTAAACACCCCACCCTATATTTTTCTCTCTCTCACAGAAGCACATTGACCACTCAACTCTCACCCCTCACTCACTCTCTCTTTCCCCTACTCAACCTACACATAATCGCCACCTCTTTCTCACTCCCCTAAACCCTAACCTTGTTGATCTCTTTCTCTCTCTCTCTCACTACCCCAACACCATAACACTTATCCTTCTCTCTCTCTCTCTCTCTCATCTCTTCCATAACACCCACCTCCTCCCCTCTCTCTTCTACAACTATAAATCCCCTCTGTCTCCCACTCAACATCCCTTAACCACTTGTCACTATAACTATTATGAAACATAAGACCAAGGTATCTCTCTCTAGAAATCCTTACCCCCCTCTCTCTCACTATCGTGTATAATCCCCATCCCCCTACCACTAAATTCCCTCTCTCACTCTCTCTCTCTTTCTCTCTCTCTCTCTAGCTACCATCCTACTCTCTAAACCCAAAAACTATTAATCTCTATATACATATCTACCCTAACCCCACTCTTACCCCTACCCATAATCACTCACACTTTTCTCTATCTCTAACCCTAGCCTCTCTCTTCTAAGCCTAACCTATATATCTCTATTCATAGCTCAATTATCTCCTTAACCCCCCTCCTACTTCCATCATCATCATCCCTACCCACAACCCCCACCCATGAAGCTCTCTCACTATTCTCTAACATCACATTCTCTCTCTCTCTCTCTCTAACACACATTTAACCCTCTGCTCGCAACCCTATAAGTAACAACACCTCTTCCTTCTCTCCCCTCCTCTCCCTAACCCTTACTAAAATGCTCGATCATTCTCTCTACCATGTTCCTCCTACTACCCATAACCCCCACCCATTTGTCTCTTTCGCAACCCCATAACATACTCTCTCTCTCTCTACCACTAGCATGCCTCTCTCTCTCCCTAATTCCCCTACTCTCTCTCCTACTCCTACAACTAACTAACAGCCCCTCCCTCTCTCTCAAACACATACTCCTCAACCTATCCATAAATTCCACCCTTATTTCTCCCCTCCTACTTCTAAATGAATCCTTACACCCTCTATCTCTCACACATACTCACCCCGCTACTCCCACCCCTATCGCTAACCCCTCGCCTCCCTCTCTCACCTCCATCCAGAAACCCCTACTAGGACCCTCTTTAATTATCTCTTTCTCTCACATATCCCTCTTGCTACCCATAACCCATATCCTTTTCTCTTTTCCTAAAGCCCATAACACCTACCCTCTCTTCTCTCTCTCTACACTTAACCCCATCTCTCTCCCT
>LPNX011147708.1:3612-128109 GCA_001517045.1 Pseudotsuga menziesii
CTTTTGTTCTTCCCAAGCTTGCCCATTTTTAGTAAGCTTGCTATCGAAGTGATGGAGGATTGAGGTGGTGGAGGCCCAAGTGGGGGATTCAGTTTCTCCGGTTCGCAGACGTGCCGTCAGAGGTTGTCACTTGTAATCTCTGATTCTTATTAATAGAAATATCTTTTCCTGTCCAGTAATGTGTATTTGAATGAATATTGTTTCCATTGGAATATGTCAAATGCTTTTACATTATCAATTATATATGCTAGAATAGATCTAACACCATGAAATATAGTATTCTTGTATTTTTTACTTGTTGTTGAGGATGTGCTATAACAATCCAAGCTGAAGATTGGAAAGCTCAACGGGGATCTACTACAACCGTCCGGAATAAGGTACGGGGTTCGATCCTTTAGTGTTAGATTGTTTATTTCTATTGAATATTGGAGAAGATTGATTTATGGAGTCTAGCTGTCTGTTGTGGTACCCCAATCCATAGGAATTTCTCTCCGTAACATTGCCTCATCTCCCTTTGGAACTAGAACCTCCTCATGAATGTAGGAGTCTAATTCATTGTCTTCCAAGACCAGGGAGATCCTATACTTCCAGGCTCGAAAGTTATCAGATCCCTCAAGATTTTCATCAAGCCTGGTATGATGAGACATCTTAAATGAGAACCTCAAATGGAAATACAAAGGATTTTAGATCTTACTAAGTTCAAGATGTCGGATCTGAAACTTGAGCTGAAATCGTGTAGAGCTGGTTCAAGAGAAAACTAGGGTTTTGATTTTTCGGAGTTCTTCCCACCCAAATGCCTTGAAATTTGTCCCTAACTTTGATTTTGGGGAGGAGATCAATCCAGGCCTGGGCTCACTAAAAAATTCCTCTTCTGTAAAAAGCCCTAATTTTTGACCCCAGTGACAGGTCCAAAACTGAAAACCTCAGAATTGGATTCTGTTTCGATAGAAAGATGTGCCCTAAGGAGGAGAGTTGTTCCACCTTCCTTTTGATGAAAATATTTGGAGGAAGGTCCACAAACTAAGAAGCCCTAGTTCCCGTAGCTGCACAATGTCTTCTTCTTAGGTTAGCTCTGATACCATGTTAGTTTTTCAACATTAAGCTAGCATTATGTTAGGATATTTACCGCGAGAATAACAAGTACAACAATCAAACATAAGAGAAAATGAACACAATGTTTTTGATCGGGGAAACCATAAATGGAGAAAACCCTGCAACTTCCTCAAAGATAGAATCACCACAAGATGTAAGACCCCAAAACAGTAAGATGCACTCCCGATAGCAGTAGTCTTCTTCTTGTCTAGTCCCAGTGTATTTCCTTCCTCACTAATGCGCCACACTTGAGTGAGTGAGTGATGTGTAGTACAAGTTGATAAATAGAGAGACTCTCACTCTCTATTTATATTCTTCCATTACTTACTAGAGCCTACATCTCTATGAGTGTATAATAACCCTAGTGCCCCAAAACTATGGGGACTTTAACAATAACTTGACAAGACTTGTTTACATTATTAATCCACCCGATCGGAACATCGAGGCATGACAACATGACTCAAGTACATAATAGAAACATCTTGGAATAAACATCGGGTTACAATATATAAGATACATAGAAGAATACATTCTGAAGTTACAAATACATCAACAGAAGAAGCATGGAGTAAAATTCAACTAGATGTAATTCACTTTCATGTGTTTGGTTGTGAAGCATGGGCTCACATTTCAGATGAAAAACATAAAGCATTGCAGCCTAAAAGTGAAAAGTGCATATTTGTTTGATATTCTGAAGATGTAAAAGGTTATAGAATTCTTCAGCCACATTCTCATGATATAATCATTAGAAGAGATGTTAAATTTGATGAAAATATCTTGGCCTACGAGCCTAACTTGGTGGGTGTGCCATCTTTGGCCTACGAGCCTGATTCAACAATTGTGCCTTCTTCTTCTTCTTCTTCCATCTTCCTTGACAGGTTTCCAACTCTAGTTTCTGATGATAACAATGACGATGAAAATCCACCTCCGCCTGCTCATGTTCCTCCAATTGCACTAGCACCAATACTTCCTCGATGGGTCCATTCAACATGTGAAGCAACTGGTGATCTTGCCGATGATCCTAGAGATCAATGTCGAACACGTTCTCAGTTTCAGTGGGCCTCTTCTCTTTTGGCTCAAGTTTATGAGAATCATGATCTAGAAACTTTTTCAGAAGCTTCAGGAAATCCAGATTGGGATGCAGCTATGGATGAAGAATATTGTTCCTTAATGGTGAATGATACTTGGGATCTTGTTCCTCTTCCAAAAGGAAGAAAACTTGTCATATGTAAATGGGTCTACAGAACTAAGTATGCATCAGATGGAAGTGTTGAAAGACTTAAGGCATGGTTAGTTGCCAAAGTTTTTTCCCAAGTTGAAGGGATTGAATTCAATGAAACCTTTTCCCTTGTAGAAAAATTGAACTGCATTCGCCTTGTTCTTTCCCTTGCAGCCTTACATAACTAGGAATTCCATCAAATGGATGTCAAGTCTGCTTTCTTACATGGTGATTTACTTGAGGAAATTTACATGGAACAACCTCCTGGATATGTTCAGAATAACTCTAGCCTTGTTTGTCTCCTTAAGAAATCCTTATATGGCCTTAAGCAAGATCCTAGAGCTTGGTATGCCAAAATGGATGGCTTTCCCCTTGAAATTGGATTTTCTAGATGCCATTCTAACCCCAATGTCTATACCAAGAAAGTAGGAAACCATCTCATCATACTCGTTCTTTATGTTGATGATCTTATCCTTATTGGTAGTGACCCTAAACTTATAACCCATGTGAAACCTAGTCTTAAGAAAAATTTTGAAATGTCATACTTAGGACATTTGGATTATTTTCTTGGTCTCCAAGTCTTGCAAACCAAAGAAGGAATCTTTATTTCCTAGTCTAAATATGCTTGTGACCTTCTTCATCGTTTCCACATGGAATACTGTAAACCAGCCCCTTCTCCCTTCTAGTCTAGAGTCAAACTTTCTGCCACTTGTACTTCCCCTGAAGTAGATGCCACCTTGTATCTTCATCTTGTTGGTAGTCTTTTATACTTGACTCATTCCCATCCTAACCTTTCCTTTTCCATTGGTCGTGTTGCCCGTTATATGCAAACTCCTCATGAAAGTCACTGGAAAGCAGCAAAAAGAATACTTTGATATATTCAAGGTACAATTTAATTTGGGATTCATTACAGTACAAGGGGGAAATCTTTGTTGGTTGGTTTCACTGACTCAGATTGGGCCAATGATCCTGATCATCGAAATTATACTGCAAGTTATGTTTTCAGTCTGGGATCTGGACCTGTCACTTGGACTTGTAAGAAACAACAAGCTCTTTCTCTTTCTTCAGTAGAAGTAGAATATTAAGCTGTAGTTAATGCCACTCAGGAAGATTTATGGCTTCGACAGATCCTTTCAGAGTTTGGATTCCAACAACAGCAGCCTACTCCGCTTTGGTGCGACTGTTGGGGTGCGCACCCTAACGGTTCTCAAGGTGGGTAAATCTGCGTGTTTTTTGGGAGTTTTGTAAGTAGAGTTATGACTCGAAATAGTCTTAGGGGTGTCGGGGTTGAGTCAAAGTCATATTTTTATAATAAACCCACGGTTTAAGTCCATGGTTTTGTAATAGTGCACTATATAAACAGGCACTCTTGTAAAGAAGTTGGGTTAGGATTTTTTGGATGTAAGATGAATTGATGTGAAGCTAAGGCTTGTGGTTGTAAGAAAGGTTAAGTCCCAACTATGTGCGTGGACGACCTCTGCAGCTATGTGCGCAGAGGGTTTTGGTGATTAAGAAGATTTGCAGATGTGTGCGTAGAGGCCTGCTGTTGTGTGTGCGGATTTGAGGACTTAAGGGATCTGTAGCTGAGTGTGCAAATCAGAACTGGGGTTTTGTAAAAAGTTGAATAAAACAAAGTTCTGTGGACATAGCCCCTACACTGGGGGTGAACCACGTTATATCTGGTGTTGTGGTTCTTTTGTGTTGTTGCTGTTATGTTTTGTTATGCATTGATAAGTAAATAACTGATAAGTAAGATCACTACTAAATAATAACTACACTGTGAATTCCCAGTAAGGGTTAAGCAAGTCACTGTTTGTTTATCTAGTTGTGAAGTTATATGCGTATTGTCGAAGCTCTGTATTGAATAAACATAATTTGTTAAAGACTAAAGGTACAGTAATATCCCTCTTCTGCTTACAGAAACCTGGTTCTGCGGCACCCCATAGCTATTTCGGGTGAGACTGCAACCTGCTCACAGGTTGTTGCCGAAAGGGCCAACACTGTGGGTCTTTTTTTAGTGCAAAGTTGATGGTGTAAAACCCAGGTCTGCCCTATAGCCCAACAAATTGGTTTCATTGCTGGTTGAACTCAGTATCTTCTCAAGAGGGGTTTACATCGTACCTCGAGGGCTCTGTTCTGGAGACCCTCTGTGCAAGAAATCGGTGGCTGGATTCAAGAGACCTATCTGAAATTTGTTAATCACACAAACAAAGATCCGCGTCGTAGTGCGGACGACTTTTTACAAAGGTATGTTTTTGCTAATGTTTATGAGATTTTTTTTGTTACTATCCACATAGAGTTGCACCAGTGGTTATCCAGGGTAACAGAGAGAAGGACGAACTTCCAAGAAGGGTAGTTTCCTGCTTGGACCTCCGCAAGAATTAATATATTGAAAAAGGTGAACAACGAGATATCCTGCGCTGTTGATTTCTGGAGGACGCGAACCTTTGAAGCATTTGTGACAAAGTTTTCTATTGACACAAGTACCTCTTTTAGCGAAGCTAAACAACAGTTCTTCCAAAGAACAAGGGGTAAGTTTTTGAATTCATTTAGTTTGAGAATTAAAATGCTATTAGCTGAAAAAGGTATACTGCTCATTGAATCAGACTGTTAGATTTAGTATTACTAACCTATGTTTACAAGTGAAAAAACCTTCGATGAGCAAAGTGTTTTGCTGCGAAGTGGAAAAAGGTACAAAAAAAGATTTTTGATCCTATTCCCTAGGTCACCATACCGAGTATCCCCCTGTAAATCCCGTATATTCAGAACCCAAAGAAACCCCTTCTGTTGGAAACCCTCCAGTAACCCTGCAGCACAAACTCGTTTTCCCTGAGAACCCATCGCAGTCCGAAAGTCACCCTAGCCCGAGTATTCCTGTCGCAGGTCAGTCTACCCCAGTCAGTCCCCCCCCTCCCCCCCTGCCTACCTCCAGTTCCCATCCAAACCCCCCTAGATCCACTATGGCCCACATGACTGATGATATTAAGCTCCCTGTTTTCAAAGGAACTGGATCAGAGGATCCATAACAGTTTTGGTTTTTATGTGAAGCAGTGTAGAATGCTAAGAACATTACGGATCAAGATGTAAGAAGGGCATAGCTCGTTACTTCTTTAAGAGACCGGGATTTGACCTAGTTCATGAAATTCTCCAGTAATTAGAGTCATGCCTTAGATGATATTAAATCAGCAATAATCGAAGAGTTTAAGAAACCTAAATTTGAGTCGCAGTGTATCAATGAATTGAAAGAGATTCAGTAGAAGCGAGGAGAATCAGTATGGGACTTTGATCAGAGATTCAAAGTTATGCTCGACCAAGTCAGTTTCACTATTGGACTTGTGCAGCACAAGGAATGGTTCATTGCAGCATTGCTACCGCATATCAAAAGTCCACTCATGCAACAGAAGGTTGCGGACCAACAAGTGGCTCTGGAAATCGCGATGAAGCTTGAAACTGCTCCTATCGAAGATCATTCTAGTATCGCTCAAATCAAAGCGCTGCTGGTAGTGATGGCTCTAGAGCTCCGCGGTATGAAGAAAGGAAAACACAGTCGCAACGAGGTTTGGTCTACATAATGTCAGACAGAAGGTCATGCCAAGGAACAGTGTCCTGTGGTAAGAAATTACCTGAATACTAGTGCGCCAAACCCGTTTAACCCACAAGTTCTATATTGTGAGCTTTGCTGAACAACAGGTCATCATCGACCTGAAGACTGCTATCTGCTACAGCGGTATGGGAAATTACCTAAGAACCCCTATTGTAAATTTTATAAGTCCATAGGACATAATGAAGATGAGTGTCGCAGTTATGACCTCATGAGAGAACGCACCTATGATGCCTATCGGGTACAAAATGAGGGATAGAACAATGATGGCTATGGTTGTCACGGTGGTGCATCAGGTCGAGGTAATTTTGGAGGTCGTGGTCATCGTGGTATGGCTGGTAGAGGATGAGGTCAGGTGGTGTGTTATAACTGTAACCAGGCCAGACATCTAGCTCGCAACTGTCAGAACCCAACTACGGCATGCCGGTATTGCAGAGCAGTTGATCATGTCATTGAGTAGTGCCCACAACTGATAGCTAAGATTCAGGAAAGAAACAGTGCCCCTACTCAGAATATTCAGATGATTTCTGTCGAGCAAATACTGGCCCCAGTCGTTAATGTTGTTACCCAGAGTGGAGCTATGATGCACATACAGAATAAGGAGAAACAACTTAACGAGGCTTGGGTTCGTAAGGTCCCCGAGAAAGCCCTAGCATTTGATATTAAAAAAGAAAAAGAGACATTCATGGAAGCCAAGAGAGATTTTACTGCTCCTAGCACATTAGTAGCACCTGCGCAACAACATCAGTAGTAGCTGCAAGAAGCTTCGATGGACCAAGTAAGTACATTGTCCTCCTTTTTACAGAGTTATATGAAACTCTTAAGCAATCAGAATGCTTTACATGAGTTGCAGAAAGTTATTGCTTCCTGGGAACCTCAACCAAGTTCTAGTAAGACAAAAACTGTTAATAGAGTTAGAAGAACTAGTAGGGAAATGTGATTGAATGCTCAGATAGGCAAGTATGATATGACTAATGTTATATTAGACTTAGCATTAGAGGTAAATGTCTTAACTAAGCAAACCTGGGAACAAATGGGAAGACCTACTCTTGATTGGTCCCCTATATAGTTGCGATTAGCCAATCAGCATAATATTGTGCCCCTAGGACGGCTCCCTAGTGTCCCAGTAGATATTGATGGAGTCTGTACTACAACAGACTTTGAAGTTATTGAGATCATTGATGACAGCAATCCCTATCCAGCCTTGTTAGGAATCGAATGGGTAATGGAAAATGATACAGTCATTAACCTTAAGACGAGACATATGAATTTCAAAGCGAAAGATTTAAGAGTCATAATACCACTGGACCCCTCTCAAGGATAAAGGTACACAGAACCACTCAGAGCTGAAGATCAGGCTGTCCTAGACCATATTTATAATATCACAGCTAAGGAAGAAGATTATGTTGATCCTACTGCTGAAGGTATCATGGATTGGTAGTGTGACAGCTCCTGCATGACAGATTCAGATGATGGGTTAGAAAACTGGCATAACAGACTTTATCAGCTGCATGGACCTAGATGTCCCAGAATTAACAAATCTCTCAGATGGCTTGGTGCACAGGAAAGAGTCCTACCTATTTTGATGGCTTGTCAGACCCAGAATAGTTTACTGAACAATTCTCAGACCAGATCCTAGATTCACAGAAAATGGAGACTCTAGATTTAGCATTTAGAGCCACAGCAGCCAGATGGTGGAATGGCCATAAGAAGAACATTCCTAGTTGGGAAGCTTTTCAGAAGTTCCTTCGCCTAAGATTTATGGATCATCCCCTAGAGGTGCGAAGCAGGTTTGATGGAAACATTAGCCCTCAGGAACATTTGGCACAGTGCTACAATGCGTGGAAGCATGTACCTCAGGAATAATGGGTACATCGGTTTGTGCATACTCTGGAACCGATAGCAAAGAATTGGTATGTGGAGGCTGAGCTTCGCCAGGATACTGTAAGTTGGGATTGTCTTGTTGATAATTTTGTGCATACCTTTTCTACTAATGAAGTTTCTCCAGCTTTAGATGCAACTATGAGGTTGATCCATACTAAGGTATTTGATGACCAAAAATTAGTAGAATGCCAGCCCGATTGGAAAGCACAAGAATCCCATGCAGTAGAATGTTACAACCTTGGAATTGACGAGGATGATGATCCGCGCAACATTGATATTCCTCAGTCAGAAGGACACTGCGAAGTACACGGACCAACATTCAAAGCACTTGAAGTGACTCAGCCCCTGAAGATGCAGGCAGTCAACATTGGATCCACAGAATAGCCTAAGTATGCTACCATTGGAGATTATTGGGATGAAGAAATGGTAAGCAAAGTAACCCAAATTATCCACGAATATTAGGACCTATTTCCGATGAATTTCTCAGAGATGAAAGGTATCCTAGGTGATATCGGAGTGATGAAGATCCGTTTGAAACTTGACACAAATCCTGTGAAACAACGCCCTTATAGGTTGAACCCGAAGTATAAGGAAAAATTTAGGATGGAGCTGGATAAGATGCTTGTTGTAGGAATCATTGAGCCTGTTGAAGAATCAGACTGGGTCAGCCCTATGGTGGTGCAGGAGAAGAAGACTAAGGGTGAAATCCAAATCTGTGTTAATCTAAGGAAGCTGAATGATGCATGTCTACATGATCCTTTCCCCACTCCCTTTACAGATGAAGTGTTAGAAAATGTTGGGGGTCAAGAAGTATACTCTTTTATAGATGGATTTTCAGGGTACCATCAGATCAGAATTGCTCCTGAAGATCAACATAAGACAACATTTGCTACAGAAATGGGATCCTTTCAGTATACAGTTATGCCCTTTGGATTGAAGAATCCACCTGCTATATTCTCTAGAGTAGTCATCTCTGCGTTTAAGGAATTTATACATAAATTCTTAGAAGTTTATTTTGATGATTGGACTATCTTTGGGCTACTAAAAGACCATATCACTAGTTTAAGACTCATGCTGGATAAGTGTAGACAGCACCATATTTCCTTGAACTTGAAAAAGTGTATCTTTTGTGCACATTTTGGAATTATGCTAGGTCACATTGTATGTAAACAAGGATTGATGATGGATCTTGCGAAGATAGCTATTATTGTGAACCTGCCACCTCCAAAGTCTGTTAAACAACTTCGAACTACGCTTGGTCACACTGGATATTACAGGAAATTCATCAAAGGGTATGCTCTAATTACAGCTTCGATGGAAAAGGAGTTGAAGAAAGATATTAAGTTTGAATGGACACCTGAGTGTCAAGCCAGCTTGGATATTTTGAAGGAAAAGATGGTCACTACTCCTATCTTAGTATTCCCTGACTGGAATAAGGAGTTTCATGTGCATGTCGATGCATCCTCCATTGCTCTGGGTATAGTATTGGCTCAATCAGGTGAAGTTAATATCGATCACCCTATTTATTTTGCAAGTAGAAAATTGTCCACATCAGAGAAAAATTATACTACAACAGAACGCGAAGGTCTTGCTATGGTGTATGCATTGCAGAAGTTTCGACATTATCTGTTAGGGTCTCATTTTAAGATGTTCCCTGACCACTCTGCTTTGAAATATTTGGTTAACAAGCCTGTGCTAGGTGGCAGGATATGCAGATGGTTGATCCTATTTCAGGAATATGACTTTGAGATCATAGTTAAGCCTAAAAGACTTAATTTAGGACCTGACCACTTGTCGAGGCTTGAGTCAGGTGAAGAACCCACCAGTTTGGACGAAGGTCTTCTTGATGCCCAGTTGTTTGCCATCCAGATGGTTGATGAATATTTTCAGGATATTGTTCAGTATTTGTCTATAGGTTTTCCACCCACCCGGATGACAACATAGTAAAAAAAGTAGTTGGTAGTGAGAGCAGCCGACTTTACCTTAATAGTAGGACAACGGTATAAGATGGGACCAGATGAGATACTGCGTAGGGGTGTCTTGGAGCACGAAAAGCCACTGATTTTGGCTGAGGCACACTCTGGAGCAGCAGGAGGTCACTATGCAGGTAAAGCTATGGCACAGAAGATTTTGATAGCCGGATTGTGGTGTTCACAAGGATGCAAGAGAATATTGCCACAACTACGACATCTGTTAAAGGACAGGCAAACCATCCAGGAGGGATGAGATGCCTCTAGTCTCGTAGGTAACTTTACAAGCATTTGACAAGTGGGATATTGATTTTGTTGGCCCTATCAATCCCCCTGCGAAGAAGTCAGGAGCAAGATATATTATTATAGCAACTGACTACCTTACCCGTTAGGCCGAAGCTCAACCAGTCAAGAACTGTAGCACTGCTACAGCTGCGTAGTTCATCTTAGATAACATCTTGTCCAGTTTTGGGTGTCCTAGAGTTCTTATGAGTGATCAAGGATCACATTTCCTAAATAAGACTATTGAAGTATTGACAAAATAATTTCAAGTGTATCATCATAAGAGTACTGCCTATCATCCGCAAGCAAATGGAACTGTCAAATATTTTAACAAGATCCTTGAACATGCTCTGACAAAGGTTTGCAATGTTAGCAGAAATGACTGGGATCTTAGAATTCCAGTAGTACTATGGGCTTATAGAACCACCTGCAAGAAGTTGACAGGCCATACACCTTTTATGTTGGTCTATGGACAAGAAGCAGTCATGCCCATGGAGTATATTGTTCCTAGCCTCAGAATATCTGATTTCATTGAAATGGATGACCCAACTATAATGACAGAAAGGCTGACAAAGATATTAGAACTGGAAGAGGACAGATTTATTGCAGGGTTCCAGTAGCAAGTACAGAAAAATCGAGAAAAAGCATGGCATGATAGACACATCAAGAAGAAGTAGTTCCACCAGGGTGATCTTGTGCTCTTATATGACAACAAATTCATGAAATTCCCAGGTAAGTTCAAGACCCATTGGAAAGGACCATACATAGTGCAGAAAGTTACTGATGGTGGTGCAGTCAAGTTAGCTAAGTTGAATGGAGAAATTTTACCTTCTCTGGTAAATGGTAGTCGATTAAAGAAGTACAGGGATAGGCTGGGACCTCCTAATTAGAAATAATAGCAAGAAGGAAAGTCTAAGTACCAAGAAAAATTGAAACTGGGTGCTAGACTATAAGGACTCTATTCTCAAAGCTACGAAGTGTAGAAGACTGTCAAAATTCGAAGGTTAAAGTTTGGGTGCCGCGTGGGTCAGGATGGGTCGGAGGTCAATATTGTGGCGAAGGTCCTCATTAAGGTGAAGTTGAAGTTAGTAGTTATGTTGAAGATAAAAGGTGTGTCGTAGCCTAACATGTGACAGAGGGGACAAACTAAACTTGGTGGCACCGGCACGAGAACTGCCCTAACTAAGTGTAATGATGAGATTTTGGGGAAAATCTCGCGCTGGGTGGGCAGTATTTTCACCACTCCATCAGATTCGGTGTCATTAATGCACCATGATGACAGATTCTGTTGTGGGATTCTATAAGATGCTACATCGGCCTACGACTCCTGCATTGTGCATTTCTTTGAGTTCTTCAGTTAGGACCATGTCAAATGATTGTGAAGCCCAGCAGTTATCATGAGAGTTCAGGGAGAGAGATCTACAGAACCTTCTGAGCAATCCACCTTTGCAGACATGCTCGAACAGGACGAAGAAAGGCAGAAGTTTTCTCTAAACCGGACGAAGAAAGGTAGAAGTTCACTCTAAGATGGAGCGACGAAAGGCACAAGGCCTCACAAGAAGACTCTGAAACATCCCGAGATGTATCCTCCTGGTGTGGCAGAACCAAGGCGGTTGTTTGTCTTATACACTTTGACATGCAATTCTGAGGACCCTAAGTTGTGAATGGTTAAATGTTGCGCAAGCAGATCGAAGGAGGGGGTCGCTACTAGATCCAGAAGGCCTTAACCAACATAAATATTATGAAGAAAAGGAGCAAGCAGCTGATGACAGCATGCACAGCCCCAGCGAGAAGTTTAATACCATCGCCAGCAACGTCTTCCCTCCCGAGAAGCAGCAGAGTGTCCTAAGATGGGACACTGGTGAGTCTTAGAGGCCTCTTAGGGAGCGCACCCTAATGGTCCTTAAGGTGGGTAACTCCGCATGTTTTGTGGGAGTTTTGTAAGCAAAGTTACGACTCAAAATAGTCTTAGGGGTGTCGGGGTTGAGTTAAAGTCATCTTTTTATAATAAACCCATGGTTTAAGTCCATGGTTTTGTAATAGTGTGCTATATAAATAGGCACTCTTGTAAAGAAGTTGGGTTAGGATTTTTTGGATGTAAGATGAATTGATGTGAAGCTAAGGCTTGTGGTTGTAATAAAGGTTAAGTCCCAACCGTGTGCATGGAAAACCTCTCCAGCTGTGTGCGCAAAGGGTTTTGGTGATTAAGAAGATATGCAGCTGTGTGCACAGAGGCCTACTGCTGTGTGCACAGATTTGAGGACTTAAGGGATCTGCAGCTGAGTGTGCAGATCAGAACTAGGGTTTTGTAAAAATTTGAATAAAACACAGTTCTATGGATGTAGCCCCTACACTGGGGGTGAACCACGTTATATCTGGTGTTGTGGTTCTTTTGTGTTGTTGCTGTTATGTTTTGTTATGCATTGATAAGTAAATAACTGATAAGTAAGATCATTGCTAAATAATAACTTCGTTGTGAATTCCCTGTAAGGGTTAAGCAAGTCACTGTTTGTTTATCTAGTTGCGAAGTTATATGCATATTGTCGAAGTTCTGTATTGAATAAACATAATTTGTTAAAGACTAAAGGTACAGTAATATCCCTCTTCTGCTTGCAGAAACCTGGTTCTGTGGCACCCCATAGCTGTTTCGGGTAAGACTGCAACTTGCTCGCAAGTTGTTGTTGAAAGGGCCAACAATGTGGGTCTTTTGTTGGTGCGAAGTTGATGGTGTAAAACCTGGGTCTGCCCTATAGCCCAACAACGACAATCAAAGTGCCATCAAACTTGCCAAAGATCCAGTTCTACATCAGCATGGCAAACACATTGAGCTACACATGCACTTCATCAGAAATATTGTTCATGATCATGTTATTGAAGTCTCTATTTCCCTACAAATGATCAAGTTGTGGACATCTTCACCAAGTCTCTTACAAAAGCGAAGTTTTCTAAACTTTGGTCCATGTTAGGAGTTTAGGAATGTGTCCTTAAGGGGGGATAGCCTCTAATGCCTCCTTCCTTCTCCTAATAGTGTCACTTTTGTAAATCCTTCAATCCTATCCCAAGTTGTTCTTAAGGGGGGATGTTAGGATATTTATACACTTAGGAGTTAGTTAATATCAACTCATGTAATATATCCTTTAGGTAAAAGTGTGTTTCTTTAACATGCATTAGTATGCATTTGTAAATATTATAATCCGATGGTCACAATATGTTCTAGACATAGAGTGATCTAACGATTCAACTTATCTTAGATCATACCTACCATTGATCTGTGGCTTAACACCCGATTCGTCTATGATCTATATTTAAAGAGCATAGAGGGTCCTTGGCTAGTTGATCGATTATGAGAAGCTCATATGTAACTTTCTTTTTTTTACATAATAAATTGTTCAAAGTAGCTATTTGGCTGGGGCCATGGACTGTTTCCCTCTCAAGGGTTTTAACCACATGACAAACATCAGTGTGTTGATCTGTGATCTATTTGTGTGAAGCGGTTGTTGAAGGTGTTCGGTCTTTTGGGAGGAAGGTGTTCAGTCTTTTGGGAGGAAGGTGTTCAGTCTTTTTTCCTAAATTCATTATTTTGTTTTCCCTAATTTGAAATATTAAACCAAAATAAATTAATTTATGGCCAATGGAAACCAAAACCCCAATGGAATTTGTCAATGGAAACAAAAACCCCAATGGATATGGCTAATGGAAACCAAAACCCCAATTTAATCATAAAAATCAAATATTTTTTATTATTTACCGAAATTCATACCCAAAATTCACATTCCCAATGGAAACCAAAATCCCAATTAACTCATGAAAAACAAAATCAATTTTACCATTTCCATATGCATATTCACAAGCATCCTTGTGAATCCATACCAAAATTCACAAATATGCAAAGTTTGTCAAGCACATTGCAATTTTGCATAAGTAATTTACATGGACAATGTAAACCAAAACCCCAATTAACTCATAAAAACAAATGAACTTCACTATTTTCATATATGTATATTCACAAGCATCATTGTAAATCCAAACCAAAATTAACAAATATGAAATTTTGTCAATTATATTGCAAGCTTGCATACAACTAAAAAAAATCAAGTAGAATTCATATATTCCCTAAAATACATATAGAAACATGGTAAATACCTTTCCCTTATCTGAAATATTGAAGTTCCTCATCCAAGAACATCAGTAAACATCTTATAGTTTTGATGAAACTTCCTAATCGAAGTGTTAAAATAAGGTATAGAAGCTTCCCATGCTTTTAACAAATATTTCCTCTTGACTGAAGGGTACTTTTTGGTTATGGTCAAGACAACGAAGTTCAACAATAGGCTCTACAAACATGAATATAAATAGGTAGGTTGGTTTGTTTGATTAAACACGCCAATCACACACTATCATACATGATATAATCCAATGGAAACCTTGCAACCATAAAATCCACTATACACAATTGTGCATTTAAAGCTTCTCATGGGTATATAGAAAGAGGGCATAGAAATAAAATAACATTAAGTGGAATCCATACATGGCCCAAATTACATATAAACAAATATCTACTAAATAGACTTTGGAGTCCCAAAAACATCATGCTACAACAAATAATTACATATCCAACAAAATCGTTTCCTATACTAGGATTTTATTCATCAATAGGACATTATGCTGCCTATTCTAGGGTCTAGTCATTGCCTCTACCCACAATATGGGAGCTGGTCCTGCAAGGGCATTAGTCACCACCTCACAATTTCGATGAAACTTCATAATCCAAGCCTTAAAACAAGCTAGAGGAGCTTCGCAATCAACATATCCACATAAGAAATTTTATGTACACATGCATATGGAAATTGGAATTAATACTTGAATTTATGACATAAATTTAAAATGAAAAAATGTTAAATGTTTATTCTTTACGGTAAAATTGAAGATCAATTTTTAAATTTACATAATAGATTTAGTTTATGTTGTTATTTTTCATACATTAGTTATATAGTTTTTAGTGCTTAGAGATGTCATTATATCACGTGTTTAGATCTCTAATGATATTTTATTTGTATTTATGATTGCAGTGGATACTATGGATAACAATGCTGAGATACTGAGGGTTATTGGCCATCTGAGAGAGATTGGTTTTTCTTGGAGGGGAGGAGATGAGATCCACTGCTCTTTTTCAGATTCATTTTTTACTATTGTTGATACAATCACAAGATCAAGTGATTCTTTGTACAACATCACATCGTACAGGGAGAGAAAAAGAGAACAATACGCTGATGGGTTGAGCTACAATGAGGTAAAGAAGATGAAAATAAAAAAAGAACACATCTATACATTGTATAAACTTCCTGGGATGGATGAAATTTCAGAGATCACCAAGACACATATTTCTATTGAGTGGTGCACCTTTCCACCCATTAGAATTCATTAGATGCATAGGTGGTACATGGCATTTGACATTGTCCTGCAAAACAATAGGGAAGTACCTTTGTGCTTCCTCCAAAACTTGTATGAAGAGTTTGTTATGGGGAAACATGTCAACTATTTTGACATATTGGGCTTCTAGGGAGTTGGTAGGGGGGTGCCCCAAAACTGACCCAATGATAGGCATAGAGATGCCAATCATACATATAGCTGCACCTCATTCCCAGCTACCGAGGGTAGAAATCCCTCCTGCACATGACATGGTTTCCCAGACACAGGAGGAATTTTTTACTCTAGCTGAGATGGCCTCTTGACACACGGCCACTATATACCAGAAATCACCTTCATCCTTTTTTGGGGTATAACCACTGACTTCTGGTGGTATAGGAACATCTATTGGTGGGGATAGACTGACATCCCATGTGCCTCAGAGTGAGCCACATGTCTGTACATCGTGTGGTCAACCCTATTATGGTCCTGGACCAAGACATGATGCCTCTACGATGACTGGTGGTCAGGTAAGGACATTTTTAAAACTCTATTATTGTTCAATTTTTTATTTTTACGTACTATATGTAACATATTAAAAGATCCGTAATATATGCAATATTTACTCTTGAAGGATATTGATGCCTCTTAGTGGGATGGTACTACACCCGGTGTGGTTGTACATGAGGACCAAACAACCACTATTGAGGTAATATTTAAACACTTTTTATTTTTTTAATAGATATCATTTTCTTAATGCATGTGTTAGTCTTAATTAATTTGTTAAATTGTCTAATATTTACAATTTTTGAAGTTGCAGGAACCCCAGTTAGAACGTGATGCTAGAGACATTGATATCAAAAAAATACTCCAAGGTGGAATTTATGATTACTTGAAGAATGTAAGTACATGGTTAATGACTGAATCTTGTTTGAAGTATTCAAATTTCTTACTATACACTCCTTTATAGATTTCTAATATTTATAATTTTTAAAATTGTAGATGCTATTAGCATCTGAAGACAGGAAAGAAATTGATGGAATTGGGCACTCCCATGGGGGAGATATGTCCCAAGTAGGGGTAAGTATATTACAACATGTTAAGTTTTTAGTACATATTATTCCATCCATTCAACTCCATGTCTAACTATGGTAACACTTTATGACTGCGGACATCATCGCAAGTTCATGCACTGCGTCTTTGGTTTGGATCTCCCGGTAGTCCAAACGTAGATAAGGTGGCTGTTTACATCATATGAACCTCTTCCTTGAAAAGAGCATGTGTGCATGAGGATAAACCTACTCATCCCATGGTAATGTACACACATCCAATGGCAGTTGCTGGTTAGCTTTGAATTCACTTCACAACTATTTTTCTTAATTTTATTTTTGCATGTTTATATCATCAAGATGTAGAGTCATCTATGCCAGACCTTAGTGGGGTTATTGATGCTATGGTCAATTTTGCATCTACAATAGGAATAGGTCACACTAAGGCACATCTACTTGAATATTTGTAATTTTACAGTTCATTTGTATTATTTATGGACATGCACTAGGTCTAACTATTTTATCATTTGGCGAATGTAGCCACACACCGGTCCATTAGTGCATGCAAATGAGGTTGATGTTCAACCTATGGCTCCTCTTAATAGTGAAGAGTGCAAGCCTCTTCCCCTAGAAATGATTTTTTCGGTGAGATGTTGAATTTTTACATAATTGATTAGTACTTTCACATTCATGTACATGCTGAAAATTCTTGAGATAATTGACATTTTTTTTTTATAAGCAAAGAAGCATTGCAGAGAGACTCTCTAGAAGGAGGAGGAAACCAGAGGCACCTACACCCCCGACGGATGCAATGAGTCTTTGTTTTATGTACAATTGAGTCATATTTTAAATTTTCAAACTTTATTATTGCTGGACAATACTAGTTCAATTACCCAATCAAGAAATATTGTCATTGATTTGCAGTTTCCAAAGATCCATAGTGGTCGTCGAAAGAGGAAACGAGCACCACGGTCCAAGAAAAATAAGAGAAAGTTAGAGTTTTTATGTGTTAGTCCAGGACAAATATGGATTTTTATGTACAATCTATAGTTAGAGTATAGGGGCATGGTCTAGGATAAATGTGATTTTGTTTGCACATGTACATCAAAGATTTTCTTGATACATGTACATTAACAGTACATAGATGGGCCTTCTATTTTTGTATTATAACTTTCATGATATAAAAAATATTTCATATCAAGGATGTTGATATCTTCATGGTTCAGTATTTTAATTGTGATTATACACGTGTGGCCAAGAATGTTTCTATGTGTAGTGTTCCCAATTTTTTATAGATTTTACGATTGCATAGAGATATCAGTTATAAATTTGAGAACAATGTACAATTACAATATTACGTAAGGAAAAAATGTACATCTTTATTTTTTTATACCACAATCCAATTGCATATACAATGTTTTATTAACAATGTTAAATTGTATTCACAAATATGGAACATACCTAATACACATAAGCACCTAGCACATCTAAGCAACTAATCCAATGAAGTGGAATACAAAAGCATCTTACCCACATAATAACCTAACAAAATTTTAAAGGATGCATGAATTTGACACACCTAAGTGATGCACATGTGTAGACTACATAAATAAAATTAGTGTTTGGCATGATGTCTTTCATCCAACGAATACATGGGATTCACATCAAACCTAAAAGTATCCGAGTGTTATAAGGTTGATTCAAAATAATGGTTATGACTATATCCTACACATTATTTATATCTTGCACATTATTTTATCATTTTATTAATGTACATGGCATTTGATGAATGGCCTCGAGGAACAACTTTGGAAGAGATGAAAATTATGTGTGATTTTATTATAGTTTAAATTGATTAGAGAAGTACTATTTTGAATCTTGTTTTATAAATTTATCCTTATGGAGTATTATCCAAAACATTCATAGTGTGAAGATATATATATATTTTATAATAATGGCGTAATAAGTTGGCCACTTGTTTCTAAACATAAACATGTTCCATTACATGGTTATTGATGTAATGGCATTGTCTCCTCCTGCATTTTATCATACAAATGCTCACCACATATATTGGATGGCCAAGCTAAATTAATATGGGAAACAACCTTCTTTCGAATTTCTAGTCTCATGAATTATATTCAAGATCCTAATATCAATTCACCTCCACATAGAGATTGACAACTCCTTTCGCCTTGATTAAAAAAAATAAAGAATATTTCTTTCTTGGGAATGATGGGAAATAAGTCAAGTTCAACACCTCACAACATGAAACAGAATTCTCAACAGCTACACATGGAATAATAGTTTGGAACAAATATTTTTTCAAGAGTGGAATATCTACAATCACCTTCAAGCTGACCTCTATGTGTAAAATTTTCACATTCACTAACTGAGGAAAACCATAGTTTCCAAAATTGACAAAAAAAGTGATCCCTTGTCCATGGACCTAGAGTAGAGGGAAACCCTAGAACTATCTCAATGTCCTGAATCCAATGGAGCCGATGGTTCGTCGATCTGAGCAATGACCATCATTCTATTGTATGTTGAATCCCACCTCCTATAGGATTTCACCGACACTTGTTGAATCCCTACCTGTGGCATAGAATGGAAACCATGTATCAAAAAGGGCTTCTGGTGGGTCATGCAATAATTTTTAGGTAGGTTCCATGTGGGAATGCTAGCCACACATTCACGGTCAAGGAATTTTCAAAGATGACCCCTATGTGCAAAAATTGGAGATTCACTTACTGAGAAAAACCCTAGTTTCCAGAATTGACTGAAAAAATGATCCCTTGTCCATGGACCTAGAGTAGAGAGCCACCACTAGCATTATCTCGATGTCCTGAATACAACAGATTTGACAAATTGTCAATCCGAGCAATGAACATCATTTTCTCGCACGTTGAATCCCACCTCCTACACGATTTAAGGGACACATGTTGAATCCCTACTTGCGGCATAGAATAGAAACCATGCAACAAAACATGATTCTAGTAGGTCATGCAAGGGTTTTAAGGCATGTTCCATGTGAGAATCCTAGCCACACATTCATGGTTAAGCAATATACAAAGTTGACCCCCATGTTCAAAAATTTGACATTCCCTTACTAAGGAAAAGTCTAGTTTCCAAAATTGACAAAAAAAATGATTCCTTGTCCATGGAACCAGATTAGAGGGCCTCTTGTATCACTACCTCAATGTCCTGAATCCAATAGAGCCTACGGTTCATTGGTCTAGGAAAATATGATCATTCTATCACACATTGAATAGCACCTCCTATAGGCCTTCATGGACACCTGTTGAATCCCTACCCGGGGCATAGAATGGAAAACATGCATCAAAACATGCTTCTGGTGGGTCATGCAAGAGTGTTTAGGTAGGTTCCATGTGGTAACGCTAGCCATATGTTCACAGTCAAGGAATATGCAAAGCTAACCCCTATGTGCAAAAATTGGACATTCCCTTATTGAGCAAAACCCTAGTTTCCAAAATTGACCAAAAGAATGATCCCTTGTACATGGACCCAGAATAGAGGGCCACCTTTGGCACTATCCCAATGTCCTGAATATAATGAATTCAATGGCTTGTCGATCCAAGAAATGACCATCATTTTATTTCATGTTGAATCCCACCTCCTAGAGGCTTTCAAGGACACTTGTTGAATCCCTACTCTGGGCATAGAATGGAAACCATGCATCAAAATGGGCTTCTAGTAGGTCATGCAAGTGTGTTTAGGAATATTCTATGTCGTAACACTAGCCACATACTCACGATCGAGCAATATCCAAAGTTGACCTCAATGTGCAAAAATTTGACATTCACTTACTAATCAAAACCCTAGTTTCCAAAAATGACCAAAAAAATGATCCCTTATCCATGGAACCAGATTAGAGAGCCTCCTGTATCACTATATCAATGTTCTGAATCCAATATATCCAATGTTTTCTTGATCTAAGTAATTTCCACCATTCTATCACGCGTTGGATGCCACCTCCTAGATTCTTTCACAGACACCTGTTGAATCCCTACCTGCGGCATAGAATGGAAACTGTGCATCAAAATGGGCTTCCAGTGGGTCATGTAAGTGTGTTTATGTAGGTTCCATGTGGTAATTCTAGCCACACATTCATGGTCGAGGAATTTGCAAAGCTGACCCATATATGAAAAAAATGGCCATTCACTTACTAAGCAAAACCCTACTTTCCAAAATTGACTGAAAGAATGATCCATTGTCCATGGACCTAGAGTAGAGGTTACCCCTAGCACTATGTCTATCTCCAGAATACAATGGATTCAATGACTTGTTGATATAATAAATGACCATCATTTTATCTCACATTGAATCCCACCTCCTACAGGGTTTCAGGGACACCCGTTGAATCCCTACTTTAGTCGTAGAATGAAAACCATGCATCAAAACAGGCTTCTGGGAGGCCATGCAAGAATTTTTAGGCATGTTCCATGTGGGAATGCTAGACACACATTCACTATCGAGCAATATATGAATTTGACCCCCATGTGCAAAAAAATTACATTCCCTTACTGAGAAAAACCCTAGTTTCCAAAATTGACCAAAAAAGTTGTTGGATAATAACTCCTGAATTCATCTTATTCCTTGGGAAATGATTTTATTTATACAATTCATATGTTGGTTGTGATTCAACTTCCAACCAACCTATTCATATTCCTACATGACTATTCACATTTAGAAAATACTTACATATTGTATAATCCCGACGGATTATATTCCAACAATCCCCCCCTTAATCCGAAGGGGTGTTAGTAAGTCCAAGCATGTTTTTGAATCTTTCAAACTTTTCTCATCCAAGCACTTTGGTGAAGATGTCTGCAAATTGATCATTTGTGGAACAATGATGAAGATGGACTGTCTTGGCCTCTACATGATGTCGAATCAAATGATACTTTGTGTTGATGTGTTTGGTTCGATCATGGAATCTAGGATTCTTAGCCAGCTTAATTGCAGAAGTATTGTCGATCAATAATGGAGTGGAGTTCTCTTTTTTTTCTTGCAAATCTTCAAGTATATTCCTGAGCCATACTATTTCTTTCGTTGCTTCAGCTGCAACCACATATTCTTCTTCTGTTGTTGAATCTGCCGGGACTGACTGTTTGCATGATCTCCATGAGACAGCTATTGATCCAAGACTCATAGTGTATCCAGAATTTGATACTCATGTCTCCTTATCGCCATCAAAATCTGAGTCTAAGTACCCAATAAGTTTGAAGTTATCCACCTTAGAGTACTTGAGTCCAATGTCTTGAGTCCCCTTCAAGTATCTTAGAACTTTTTTTCCAGCTGACCAGTTTCCTTCACAAGGTTTATGCATGAACCTTGAAAGTATGCCAACAACATAAGAAATATCTAGTCTAGTTGTTTTAAGGTAGATAAGTCTTCCTACAAGTTGTCAATACTTGGTCGCATCCTGAAATTCTTTTCCTTCGCTTGATGTGAGATTCATTTTCTGTTCCATTGGAGTAGAGATAGGGTTGCATTCTGCCATGCAAAATTTGTCTAGTAGTTCTCCAACATATTTTTTCTGAGATAGGAATATGTACTTAGGATGTTGAGTGACTTCAATTCATAATTAATAGTTTAGATGTCCCATATCTGTCATTTCAAAGATCTTTTTCAAATCTTTCTTTATGGATGCTATATAGCTCTCATTGTTCCCTGTCATCAAAAGATCATCTACATACACCACAAGATACACAACAGATCTTCCAACTTTCTTTATAAACAATGTTGCATCATCAAGATCAAAATGTTTGAAATTTAACTTCAAAAGATTCTTGGTTAATTTTTCCTACCATGCGCGAGGCGCTTGTTTTAGGCCATACAAGGATTTGACAAGCTTGCATACCTTTTGTTCTTTTCCTTTCACAACAAAGCCTTCTGGATGAGACATGAAGACATTCTCTTTCAAGTCTCCATTCAAGAAAGCAGTCTTCACATCCATCTTATGAACTTTCCACCCATTCATAGTAGCTAAAGAGAGTAAGGTACGGATGGTAGCCCATTTTGCTGTAAGAGAAAACGTTTCTTCATAGTCAATTCCTTCCTTCTGTGCATAGCCTTTTGCTACAAGCCTCAGTTTATGCTTGTCAAGTGAGCCATCTGATCTGTATTTGTTCTTGTCCACCCACTTGTAGCCAATTGGTTTGGTTCCAACTGGAGGGTCAACCAGCTTCCAAGTTCCATTCTTCATGAGTGCATCATACTCATTCTGCATATCTTCTTTCCAATCAACTCGAGTAGAAGCTTCTTCAAAGGAAGTTGGTTCAAAGTTAACAGATAAATTTAATTCACAATCAGATGATACATCCATGTCAGCACCTGAATTATCTGCTTCTCCTTCATCTTCATGTCTTTTCAAACTTCTTGTTCACATCTTTCCAACTTCATCTGGATGGACACTTTCAAGTGTCTTTGTGGCCCATTTAGGAATCGTCCATGATGGTCCTTGTTGATCAGCTGGTGGTGCTTCATCATTAATTGAGAGTCTTCCAATTCTCTCAATCACATCATCCAGTTGAATCTCTTGTTGAGGTGAAGTAGTAGGAACTTCTTCATGTGGGGGATTTGGTGCTTCATATGGAAATTCCAAAGGTTGATCCAGAATAGGAATCCCCCCTTCAAGGTTTGGAATTTCATATTCACTTTCAGAATATTTCTTTGGATGAGGATATTTTTCCAAATGATCAAGCTGTCTCTCAATGGACTGGTAATTTTTATTAGTCTCAATAAAAATGACATCTCTGGAAATAACAAACTTCTTGTTTACCTCATCATACAGACAGTATGCCTTGGAGTTTTCTTCGTACCCCAGGAAAATGCATTTTCTGCTTTGAGCACCAAGCTTGTTTCTTTTCTCCTTTGGAATCAAATCATAACAGGTGGAACCAAAAACTTTGAGATGCCTAACTGAAGGGAGATGGCCAAACCACATTTCATGTGGAGTCTTGTTATCAAGAGCATTTGAGGGACTTCTGTTTCTCAAATAGGCTGCACATTTCACTGCATCACCCCAAAACATTAGTTTTACATTCTTAAAAAACATCATTGAGCGTACCATATTCATTATGGTTCTGTTCATTCTTTCTACTACACTGTTTTGTTGAGGATTGCAGGGAATTGTAGTCTGATGTGCAATTCCATGTTGGCGAAGATAATCTTCAAAAGCATTTGAAGTGTATTCTTTCCCATTTTCAGTACAAAGTGTACCAATTTTAGATTGTGCTTGTTTTTATATCAATACATGAAAGTCCTTGAATGTTTGAAATGCTTTTGATTTTGTCTTTAATGTGTAAATCCAGCACATTCTTGAGTAGTCATCAACAAATGTCATAAAATACTTATTTCCATTGGTAGAAGGAGTTGGCATTGGGCCACATAAATCAAAATGCACTAATTCTAATTTCCTACTTGCTCTAAAATTAGATTCATGGAATGGCAACTTACTGTGTTTCCATAATATACATGCATCACATTTGCTCTTCTCTTTGGGAATGGTCATGGGAAAACCAAATACACCATTCTTTCTCAACAAACGAAGACTGTTATAATTCAGATGACCAAATATTGCATGCCACAATAAACTTGATGACAAATTACCTTCTCCATGCTGAGAGACATAGGCATAGTTCTGAAGTCTTGCAGATGAACCCTTTAGCTTCAATAACTTCTCATCTTTGTATCCAGTCATGATGACTTGGTTGTCAGAGGACTTTCTTAGTTCTATGATTCCATCAAACATGTGGATGGAATGGCCTTGCTGTCGAATCTCCACCAAGGACAGCAGGCTTCTCTACAACTCTGGAAGATAAAGAACATTCTTCAACAAGAAATCAGGGAATCCAGGCATCTTCAGCCGAATGGTGCCCATTCCCTTTGGTTTAAGACTTGACTTATCTGCAAAGGAAACTATGCCATTTATTGTTTCAATAAGTTCTTCAAAACAGTCTTTTCTAAAAGTCATGTGTGATTTTGCACCAGTATCAAGTAGCCAACATTCTGTGTAAGATGAAAGTGAAGTCATTTCATTAATACCAAGATTACAATGTGCAACAATACAATGAGCATAATATGAATATTTACTAGCATCTTGGTTCTTATTGTCATCTTTCTTCTGGTTATGTCTATCTTTGATGGAGTCCCGCGAAGCCCAACACTGATCTGCTGTGTGTCCAATCTTTCCACAATGCTTGCACTTCAAATATGATCTTTTGCTAGAGTTGTTTCTGCCTCCTCTACCTCTGAAGTTTCTTCTTCCTCTACCTCTCTTGCTGCTTTCTCCTTTCGGATGATCTTTTCCAAAGAGAGTGGCATCGCCAACAATAGATGCAAAAGAGTGCATCTTCAATCTAGAACCTGCAACTTACAGAATGCTTGAAAGAAGAATATGGGATGCAGGATTAAGATCCGACTGCTTTACAAGTTACAAAATGATTATGCAGCTTATCAGAATAATTTAGCAACTCTATATCATTTTCTTTAGAGTGCTATTACATGAGTGTTACATTTCAAATTTTCATAGTACAAGAATATATCAACAAACAATAACTTTCAGCATGCTTGTTTTGTATTAGCACAACTTGGCTTCTTCAATGGAAGGTTGTATCTCCAGCAGCTCAATGCAGTCTAAAGCAGTACACTTCGTGATGTTATTGCAGTAGTAGATTTATTGCACAGTAGCAATATACTCAGACTTTACAGCTCGTTCAACACCAACCGAGCTCTTCGCAGATTTCAAAATCCAAATCTTTATGCAGTCAACATTATGGACAGTCTCAACAATCTCCTTTCACATAGAATATGGTCACAACTTCATATTCAAAATGCAACTTCAATCTTCAGGGGAATGCAAGCAGTTTTAAGCACTCGCAGCAATTTTTAATAAAAAAATCACTTCATAGAAGTGAAACATTACATGCAACATATACTTTCTTCAAGCATCAGTAGTTATATCAATCTCGGCATCAAATGCATATCTCCTATGACAACCACTTATCATCCATGTCTTATACAATGAGTACACTCAACATTATTCATGCATATGAATATATTTTCAAAATTTCAATACAACATTCTCAACATACATTGATCATAAGCCACGAGCTAATCAAATGCACGCCCTAATCTCGGGCTCATACAACTGCCTTATGAACGCACTCCATGTACAAGAATTATGGTAAGAAAATAGGTTTTATATAGTTCAACCGTCACAAGTAATTCCAACATTTTATCTCTAGGAAGTTGGGTATTGGTATGAATCTTCAATTGTCAGTCTTCAATGAACTCGGAACAACAAGAATCACCATAGCTTCAATGGATTGAGGAACAACAACCGTTTGGTTTACATCACGCAACGATAACGCATATTTTCCAAAAATTGTAGCCACGGTCTACCGTTTGGTTTACATCAAGCAACCATAACACATATTTTCCAAAAATTGTAGCCACGGTCTCTTCATTTGTATGTATTTAGAAAAGGGGTGGCTCACGACCCTCCTAGATTGGACACAGGCCTGGCGCAGTTCAAAATCGCAGGTGGAGGATCCCACAGCAACGTGATTGCAGAATGAGATTTGTTCTAAAATAATCATCAGGCAGATTGTGCAGTGAGTTACATGAATGGTGGGATTATCATAAAACTTTGAGAGTTACAGGAATAATAGAATATGGAGGTCACATCTCAAAATACATAAGAAAACCACAATATATCTTACAACTTTTGCACAGAACTTATATTGTTCGAACATGACCGTTGAAATTCACGGGAATAAAGAGAAATGGGAGAATGCTTTATGTGGAAATGAGAATAGTCTATGGGAAATAGCGGAAATGAGAGAGTGATGTAGACTAGGGTTAGGTATATATAAAAAAATGACTGAAAAAAACTTCAATCGCTCATTCGAAATCATGCAGCTTCTATGGACTGTTTAATACCACATTCCTTAGCGCAGGTCTGCAGGAGCATAATGCACACAATGAATGCGCACAGTCTCAATGCATAGCATGATAATCAACAAGACACTCAAAACATTCCTTAATGATGGCCGAATTACTCATGTGAATAACGCATATGGTAGACTGGAGATGAGCAGTAGAATAAATCAGAGTGCGTGCAGCAAAACAGGAGGAGAAATGTTCAATTCTGATCAGAGGGCAGACACATTAATGGGCCAACAATCTGGTAATGCACTGGCAAGCATACAGGCTTCCAGGAATGAAACTTAACAACAGGAGTTATGGCAGGTGGTGCTCTGATACCACTATTGGATAATAACTCCTGAATTCATCTTATTCCTTGGGAAATTCTTTTATTTATACAATTCATATGTTGGTTGTGATTCAAATTCCAACCAACCTATTCATATTCCTACACGACTATTCACATTCAGAAAATATTTACATATTGTATAATCCCGATGGATTATATTCCAACAAAAATAGTCCCTTATCCATGGAAGCAGAGTAGAGGGCCACCCGTAGCACTATCCCAATGTCTTGAATTCAATGGACTTGATGGTTTGTCGATCTAAGAAACTACCATCATTCTATCGCACATTGAATCCCACCTCCTATAGGCTTTCAGGGACACTTTTTGAATCCCTAACCGGGGCATCGAATGGAAACTGTGCATCAAAACGGGGTTTCGTTGGGTCATGCAAGTGTGTTTAGGTAGGGTCCATGTGGGAAAGTTAGAAACATATTCATGTTCAAGAAATATGCAAATTTGACCCCCCAAACTATGGTTTCGATGGTTTTTATGGTTTAGAATGGAAAATATGGTTTACGGTGCAAACTTGAGTTAATAGGATTTGCTATAGCGTTTTTAAGCTAGAATTGGCAATGGTTATTAGGCTAGGATTACCAATCCTCAACGGCATGAGTCCCATGGAGAAAGAAATTATCAGAGTCAAGGAGATAAGTATCTATTGAAAAGTATCCTTTGATCTTGATATGCAATATCGCGTTTAGGCAACGTACCTTCAAGTAAACCAACAATACATTCATCGATTTGTATACGTTTTGGAGTTCTTCAGCATGGAGTTGCTAATGGAGGTAGGGAGGTTGGAATTGCACCTTGTACCATATCACCCAGTTAGTCAGGCATTTAAAAATGAGCTTCATGTCTTTTCGTGACTTCCTAACAGTCGGATGGTGGCAATTGGAAATCCTCTTGGGTGGTCTGAACAACATTGTCTTCTTCTAGGATATGTTTGGCATTCAATGTCTCTCTAACTTTGTCACTTGTTTACCCACATTCAATTAAATCTGCAAAGTTTTCAGGTGGCCTTGATGCGCACCTACATTTTTCTCTTAGATCAGTGCCATGCAGTGCTTGTTCTTATACTAATATGAAGACTGAATCCCCCTCAAGAGAATTCTTTTGTCTATGTTGATGTGGATTGGTAGTAGGAACTGTGGCATCCTCAACAACTGGAATTGGTTGAGTGTCCATAGAACGTCTTCGATTGGTCATGTCATTTGTTTTCTTCTCTCTAATTTCTTCAAGGATTTCATTGTGTATCCTATTCCTTGCTGATTTTCTTGTTCGATTGGGTGATTTTCCCATCACCACAATGATCAATGATATATATTGTTTCCTTTGCTATCTCCTCAATGGTACTCTTCAATGGGAGACTACCGAAGCTTGGTTTCTTTCTTGCTCAATTGTGTCTAGATAATCAAATTAGGGGGGATATTGGGAAGACTTTTTCCTTTGCTAGCTCTTCAATTGCAAGAAAAACAATGTTAGAGATGCTATATGGTGCTTCTCAATGGGAAATTCCCAAATCTTTGTTTGTTTCTTGCTCAATTGTGTCTACATACTCCACCACAATGACCAAGTTAATGTTTCCTTTTCTACCTCCTCAATTGTAAGAAAAACAATGGTGGAGATGCTATACGGTGCTCCTCAATGGGAGATTCCCCAAGGTTGGTTTGTTTCTTGTGTTTCTTGCTCAATTGTGTCTACACACTCCACCACAATGACCAAGTTAATGTTTCCTATGCTAGCTCCTCAATTGCAAGAAAATTAATGCTGGAGATGATCTATGATGCTCCTTACTCAATTAATGGATTCTTTCTTGCTCAATTAATTATTTATTTCTTGCTTCTTAAGGTATAACATGCTCCAAGCAATACTTAGAAACTTGTGGTGGAGATGATTGATGTCAAAAGAAATTTTGTGTGAGAATATGGTGAATAAGAGAATGTTCATGCACTGTCTGTAACCTAAAATTGCATGCAGACTATCAAGCTCGTGTGAAACGTGCTAGAATGTTTCTCAGATAGGGACTCCTATTGTTTATACTGAGACTAAACACACACGCGTTATTGTTAACAAAAATGGGGGCATGTTTTTAACACATAAAATGAGTGTGCATTTTACTCTAATAGAATTTTGGAGCATTTAAGAAGGTAGTTGAAAAACTCAGGAATAATTTAAGGTTTAGGGGTGTTGGGAAATAGGGAAGACCTGGGTTTTATACCTTTTACTTCGCACCAACAAAAGACCCACAGTGTTGGCCCTTTCGGCAACAACCTGCGAACAGGTTGCAGTCTCACCTGAAACAACTATGGGGTGCCACAGAATTAGGGCCTACAAGAAGAAGAGGGATATTATTGTACCTTTATCCTTTAATAACTTATAATCAACTAACACAGTGATTTGACATTCACATATATATCTTCGCAGTTAGATAAACAAACAGTTACTTGCTTAACCCTTACTGGGAATTCACAGCGAAGCTAGTATTTTAGCAGCGATCTTACTTATCAGATATATATATTTATCAATGCATAAAAGAACATAACAGAAATAAGACAAAGAACCACAACACCAGATATAACGTGGTTCACCTCCAGTGTAGGGGCTACGTCCACAGAACTGTGTTTTATTCAACTTCTCTACAAAATCACAGTTCTGATCTGCGCACTCAGCTGCAGATCCCTTCAAGTCCTTAAAGCCACGCACACAGCTATAGGTCTCTGTGCACACAGTTGCATATCTTCTTAATCACTTCAAAACCTCTGCGCACACAGCTGCAGAGGTAGTCCATGCACACAGCTAGGACTTAACCTTCTCTTACCAAAATAGCCTTAGCTTCACATCAATTCCTTTTTCTTCAAAAGCCTAACCTTACTTCTTTACACAAGTGTTTATTTATACAGTTCACTAATACAAAACCATGGAATTAAACCATGGGAACCCCGAACCCTAAACCCTGGACTTAAACCATGGGTTTATTACAAAAATAGGACTTTGACTCAACCCCGACACCCCTAAGACTATTTTGAGTCGTAACTCCGTTTACAAACTTCTACGAAAACCGCGGAGTTACCAAACTCAAGGACTGTTTAGGTCGGAGCCCCAACAGGCCCCTAAGACTCACCAGTGGCCCGTCCCGGGACACTCTGGTGCTCTTCTGGTAGACGAACTTTGTCAGCGAACATAGCGAACTACTTGTTGAGACCACGTATGATATTGTCAGTTGCCTGCTCCTTGTCAACCAACTCCTGCAAATACTGCAGGTGATGCTTCATTGGCCTTTTCCTGTGCAAATGCATCGTATTCCTTCAAAAATTTGAGTTGGGTGTGCACAGTAGTACTTAAATCCAAAGCTTCGCTGATAAGTGGCTGCATAGAATTTTCCACCACTGTTGCTTTTGCTCTACACGACTCAATTTCCTGTTGGAGTTCATTGCTTTGATTTACCTTGAACATTTTCTCCATCGGCGACAGAGTCTTAATTTCTGCTTTTATTGTATCCAACTCTGTTTGTCGCTGCCTGATGGTCTCTTGCAGCTGTCTAACTTTTGGATGTTTCTGCAGCATGACACAAGCCTCAACACTGTCTTCTAGTAGCTTTGTTGCGCTGCCCACAATATCCGAGATTTTTGCTGCAGAGGCCTGAATGTATGCTTGGCGTTGCTTCCTGAATTTTGGTGGGCTCTCCGAGGTGAGGCGGGGCTGAAGCTCCGCAATCTGGGCCTCATGATCAACTTTAAGCTTCTCTATTTCACTGCGGGACTGTTGTGCGTAGTCTTTCAGCCTGACTAGCCTTTGTTCTGGCTCTTCCACCAGCTGTATGTCGAAGTCAGGAAGGCTTCGACATGCCTCATCCAAAATTCGTACCAATGTAATCCGCTTACGTTCTACATCCCTCTTTCTCTGCTTCGCTACCTCCAGTTGCGTTGTAAGGCCCTGCTGCGTACTTATGGAATTTTCCATCAGTATTTAGGAATAGTGGTCTCATGCCTAGATTCTTTCATAATTGCTACCTGACAGATATGTATCTTCGTCATAGACATCTTAGTGTAATCTATTCCAACCTTCATGCTCATCTCCGCATGAGACGCTGCGTCAGTTAATATGAGGGATGCACTTGACACTTGGCCTTTGTTATCTCTGGGTGGCCATTTCCTTAGGTCTGGCTGCGCGCTTACTGGGGCACTGCTTGCAGCAGCACCAATCACTAATTTTTCTGTTATGTCCTTTAGCTCCGAAATCCTGTTTGCTACGCCAGTAAGCACAGCGTGATGTATATCTACAAAATCTGACCACTTTCTAGTTAATTCTTTTGTAGACTTCATCAGAGCCTGATTAAGCTCATCGAGAGTCACAGCAAGTTCTTCGTCGATACCTTTGTCTTTTGACGCTTTTGCTTTCTTTCTGGACTGAGGTTTGGTCACTTCCTGTACTTCTGGTGACTTTCACTTCTCTAAATGATTAGGGTTAGAGGTAGTGTGAGCCGAGTCTTCTTCTTCGTCTTCATTTCCACCATCTCCATCCGGGTCGCTCTCAATCTGCTGCGAATCAGATTTTCCTTCACTGTCTGCTGGTGGGTCTTGCTGCTATGTGTGACTAGGACCTGCGCCCACATTGGCAACTGGGGGAACTGGAATGTGAGGTTTTTTTCCCACATATTTCAACCATTCAGCCAGCCAGTGCTGAATTACTACCCGGACATCTTCCTCATGTACTACATATGGTAACTTGAACCATTGATGCTTTTGATCTGCACGGTCCTGGATGAAGGTATGATGCATGTCGGTGCTAAAGTTGGTTGCGACATCATATTGAGAGAATAACTCATTATTGAGCCATGGGGTTCTTATGATCTCATACGAGATACTCATCATATAAAAGGAAAATACACAGTTTGTCATTTGCTGCAGGGTTTTATCCTGGGAAACCCACAAAGAGGCATACTTAACTGCACCAGGCATGTCCGGAGAGATAGCAGCAAACTGCGCCTCAGTAGGTTCTTGCCATCCGACTAGTGCGATAAGGACTACCAACCATGAGTAGTGAAAGGGCCTAACTTTCTCCTCCACGTCACAGACGTCTTCCAGGAATTCCTTCGTAAGGTATGCTGCCCAGTTGTAGCTGTCGGCTTCGGCACAGTTGATAGCAATTCTAATGACCGGGGCAGGCACTTCATTTGGTTTGCAATTCCGCATTATCTTGCATGCTAGGAGCTCAGCTGCAAAGCGAATGTTATGTTCTTGAATCACGGAAGTGTGATACCCGTGTTTCCCCTTCGTCAGGCCAAATCGTTCCTTCATGGTTTGTCTGAGCTTTGTATCCTTGTGCTTTGAAGGAAATTCGGTCCCCAAATCAGGCCCTGCTAATGGTAAGCTCGTGATATTATGAATGATTTTTCCATCTATAGGAATTTTCTTATCTCCTATCCATAGGTGGCCATCATGTACTAACGCCAGCAGATGCTTGACCACTATGGTCACCTGTGTACTGCGGCCAAAATGGGGAACATCAAGCATCTTCAACAGACCAGCCTGATCCAAGCCAGCAGCCCACTGTCTTACTTCTAATAATGTTTCCCCAGTCTCGTCGTACTTGACGAAGTGAAAATATGTTTTTGGTGCGAACTGGGGAAAATTTCCATGATCATTCGTATCGTGGTCGGCATACTTAAGCCGGTCTATTTTTCCTATCATGGTCCCGACCAGCTGCACACCCGGTGGCAGCGAAGGGGTGCGTAATATGAACTTCTTTGTTCGTCATGGTGGATAAACTCCTAGTCAAACTGGTGGAAGATACGGTGGACGCTTCGTTGCAATGTTCTCATATTCTGTAGGAGGGACCTCTGCTGAACCAAATGTAGTCATGCCGGGATCTTCTGATGTTTTCCCTAATTGCCTGTGTCTATCTCCGTTCCGCTTAGAATGAACTTCAGTCTTAAAGTTTTTCCTGGCAGAGCGTGTTTGCATTGGTGGAGTCGGTGCTGGTGGAGTCTCTTCACAGGGTGTAGGTGCAGGTGGGTGGCTAAAAAGATCCTGCAGACCCCCTGGTTCAAATTCTCTCACTAAGTCCTGAAGCTCTCGATCAGGTGTCATGGGCTCGATTGTAGAACACAAGAAACTCTAAAATGTGAGCATTGTTGGTGTGGGTGTCTTCTTATAGAATCCATCAATTAAATATGGCATAAATGGGCATTGATGATACCGAATCGGGAAGAGATCTTGTCCAAATGGCGGTATATTTTCCAATATCGCATTAATATAGGCAGCTAATATAGAGGACATACCAGCGCCGCCAAACTGGATTTCTTCTAACGGTCGTTTGTAAAGTTCTGACAGATCTTTCCTGCTTCGGCACAAGTAGTAGCTGTGACTATGCTCTAATAATGACATGCGACACCTCTGAACACCATGTGCGACCTGGAGTCAAGCTTCTACCCGTGACAAAATGTCATTCACAACTTCAATGCTTCCTTTTATTGCAAAGAACTTCATCAGACCTAAGACCCGATACTCATGGAGAAGTGGGGTCGCTTTGCTTGCCATCGCTTCTTCCCAATAATCTCGAACTCCAATGTTGATGGTCCACATATTCAGGGACTGAGTCACTTCAGGGGCTACGACTGCTGATCCATTTAAGTCGTAGTGTCCTTCTGACTCAGGAATATCAATATTGCATGGGTCAACATCCTCGTCAATTATGAGGTGATCACGTTCGACTGCATGAGCTTCTGGTGCCTTCCAATCAGGTTGATACTTTGCTATTTCTGGATCACGACATACCTTGGTATGGATCAACCTGATAGCTGCATCGAAAGATGGACAAACTTTCTTAGTGGAAAAGGTAAGCACAAAACTATCAACACGACAATCCCAACTTATAGTATCCTGGAAGAGCTCAACCTCCACGTACCAATGCTTTGTTATCGGTTCCAGAGTATGCACAACTTGATATACCCATTATTACTGAGGTGCATGCTTCCATGCCTCGTAGCACTGCGCCATATGTTCCTGAGGGCTAAGCTTTCCCTCAAGTCTGCTGCGCACCTCCTGAGGCTGATCCAAAATTCTCAGGCGAAGGGATTTCTGACAAGCTTCCCAACTAGGAATGTACTTTTTATGGCTATTCCACCATCTCACTGCTGTGGCTCTGAATGCTGAATCTAGAGTCTCCATTTTCTGTAAATATGGTATATGGCCTGAGAATTGTTCAATAAACTATTCCGGGTCTGATAAGCCATCACAATTAGGTAGGACTCGTACCTGTGCACCAAGCCATCTGAGAGATTTGGTAATTTGGGCACATCTATGTCCATGTAGCTCATAAAGTCTGTTCTGCTAGTTTTCTAACCCATCATCGGAGTCCATCATGCAGGAGCTATCACACTGCCAATCCATGATACCTTTAGCAGTAGGATCCACATAATCTTCTTCCTTAGTGGTGGTATTATAAATATGGTCTAGCACATCCCGACCTTCGTCGCTGAGTGGTTCTGTGTACCTTTCTCCTTGAGAAGGATCCAGTGGTATTACGACTCTCAAACCCTTCCCTTTGAAGGTCATTTGTCTCTTCTTAATGTTAATGACTGCACCATTTTCCATTTCCCATTCATTTCCTAATAGGGCTGGATAGGGATTGCTGTCATCAATGATCTCAATAACTTCGAAGTCCGCTACAGTATTGACCCCATCAATATCTACTGGGACACTAGGGAATCTTCCTATGGGCACAATCCTTTGCTGATTGGCTAACCTCAACTATATAGGGGACCAATCAAGGGTAGGTTTTCCCATTTGTTCCCAGGTTTGCTTGGTTAGGACATTGAATTCTGATCCTAGGTCCAGAATGACATCAGTCATATCATACTCTCCTATCTGAACATTCAATCGCATTTCCCTACCAGTTCTTCTGACTCTATTAACATTTTTTTCCCTACCAACATTTCTCTAAGGCTCACAGGAAGCAATAACTTTCTGCAACTCCTTTAAAGCATTCTGATTCCTTAAGAGTTTCATACAGCTCTGTAAAAAGGAGGACAGTGTACTTACTTTATCCATCGATGCTTCTTGCGGCTGTGACTCCTGCTGATGTTGCTGCACAGGTGCGACTGATGAGCTAGGGTCAACGAAATCTCTCTTGGATTCCATGAATGTCTCTTTTTCTCTTTCAATATCAAAGGCTGGGACTCTCTGGGGGGCCTTACGAACCCAATCTTAGTCAGGTTGTTTCTCCATATTAGGTATGTGCATCGTAGCTCCACTCTGCATAACAACATTAATGGCTGGAGCAGATCTTTGCTCGATGGAAATCATCTGAATATTCTGAGTAGGGGCATTGTTTCTTTCTTGAATCTTAGCTATCAGCTGACACTGCTCGATCACATGATATACTGCTCGACAATACTAACATGTCGTAGTTGGGTTCCGATAGTCTCTAGCTAGATGCCCAGCTTGGTTACAGTTGTAACACACAACTTGTCCTCTGCCTCTTCCTGTCATACCACCACGACCATGACCTCCAAAAGCAACTCTACCGGATGCACCACCGTAGTAACCATAGCGATCATTTTCCTGACCCTCATTTTGTACCCGATAGGTGTCATAGGTGCTCTCTCTCATGAGGTCATAACTATGACACTCATCTTCATTATGTCCTACTGACTTACAGAACTTGCAATAGGGGTTCTTGAGTACTTGCACATACCTCTGGATCATATGACAATTTTCAGGTCAATGCTGGCCATTTGTCCGACAGATCTCACAATATAGAACAATGGGGTTGAACGGGTTTGGTGCACCAGTATCCAGGTAGTTGCTTACCAGAGGACACTGTTCCCTGTCGTGACCTTCTGTCCGACAGTGTGTACACCAATCGTCGTCACGATCGATTTTTCCTTTCTTCATATCGCGAAGCTCCAGAGCCATCGCGGCTAGCTGCTCTTGGATTTGAGTGATACTAGAATTATCTTCGATAGGGGCGGTCTCAAGCTTCATCGCGATTTCCAGAGCCTCTTGCTGGTCAGCAACCTTCTGTTGCATGAGTGGCATTTTGATATGCGGTAGCAATGTGGAAATGAACCATTCCTTGTTCTGCGTAGGGCCAATGGTGAAACTAACTTGCTCGAGTAGAAATTTGAACCTTTGATCAAAGTCCCACACTGATTCGCCGCGCCGCTGCTGAATCTCTTTCAATTCGGTGATACACTGGAAATCTGATTTGGGCTTATTAAACTCTTTGATTATTGTTGTTTTAATATCATCTAAGGAATGACTTTGATTACTGGAGAATTTCATGAACCAGGTCAAAGCCCGGTCCCTCAAAGAAGTAACGAGCTGTGTGCTTCTTACAGCTAGATCTGTAATGTTCTTAGCATTCCACACTGTTTCACATAAAAACCAGAACTGTTCTGGATTTTCTGATCCAGTTCCTTTGAAAATAGGGAGCTTAATATCATCAGTCATGTGGGCCATAGTAGATCTAGGGGGGTTTGGAGGGGGATGGAAAGTAGGATGGGGGGAACTTACTAGGGTAGACTGACCTGCGATAGGAATACTCGTACTAGGGTTACTTTCAGTCTATGACAGATTCTCAAGGATAACAGGTCTGCGCTATGGGGTTGCCGGAGGGTTTCCAACAGAAGGGGTTTCTTCGGGCTCTGAGGCTGCTGGATTGATAAGGGTAGACTCGGTATTCTAACCTAGGGTATAGGGCTCAAAATTTCTCTTGTACCTTTTTCCATTTCGCAGAAAACCACTTTGCTCATCAAAGGTGTTTTCACTTGCAAACATATGTTAGTAATACAAAATCTAATAGTCTGATTCAATAAGCAATATTCCTTTTTCAACTAATAGCATTTTAATTCTCAAACTAAATGAATTCAAAAACTTACCCCTTGCTCCTTTGGAAAACTGTCGTTCGGCTTCACTAAAGGAAGTACTCGTGTCGATGGCGAAATCCGTCACAAATACCTCAAGGGTTCACGTCGTCCAAAAATCAACAGCTCGAGATATCTCGTTGTTCACCCTTTTCAATATATTAATTCTTGCAGGGGTCCAAGTAGGAAACTGACCTTCGCGGAAGTTCATCCTTCTCTCTGCCAACTTGGATAACCACTAGTGCAACTCTATGTGGATACTACCAAAGAAAATTTCATAGAAATCACAAAAAACATACCTTTGTAAAAATCCATTTGCAGTACGACACGGATCTTTGTTCTCTTGCTCAGTGAATTTCAGATAAGTCACATCAAGCCAATCACCGATTTCCTTCACAGAGGGTCTCCAGAACATAGCCCTCGAGGTACGATGTAAACCCCTTTTGAGTAGATATTGAGTTCAACTGGCAACGAAACCAATTTGTTGGGCAATAGGGTAGACCTGGGTTTTATACCTTTTACTTCGCACCAACAAAAGACCCACAGTGTTGGCCCTTTCGGCAACAACCTGCGAACATGTTGCAGTCTCACCCGAAACAGCTATGGGGTGCCGCAGAATCAAGTTTCTGGAAGTAGAAGAGGGATATTACTATACCTTTATCCTTTAATAACTTATAATCAAGTAACACAGTGCTTTGGCATTCACATATATATCTTCGCAGTTAGATAAACAAACAGTTACTTGCTTAACCCTTACTGGGAATTCACAACGAAGCTAGTATTTTAGCAGTGATCTTACTTATCAGATATATATATTTATCAATTCATAAAAGAACATAACAGAAATAACACAAAGAACCACAACACCAGATATAACGTGGTTCACCCCTAGTGTAGGGGCTACATCCACGGAATTGTGTTTTATTCAACTTCTCTACAAAATCACAGTTCTGATCTACACACTCAGCTGTAGATCCCTTCAAATCCTTAAAGCCGTGCACACAGCTGCAGGCCTCTGTGCACACAGCTACAGATCTTCTTAATCACTTCAAACCCCTTGCACACACAGCTACAGAGGTCATCTATGCACACAGCTGGGACTTAACCTTCTCTTACCAAAATAGACTTAGCTTCCCATCAATTCCTTTTTATTCAAAAGCCTAACCTTACTTATTTACACAAGTGTCTATTTATACAACACACTAATACAAAACCATGGACTTAAACAATGGGCACCCTGAACCCTAAACCCTGGACTTAAACCAATGGTTTATTACAAAAATAGGACTTTGAATCAACCCCGACACCCCTAAGACTATTTTGAGTCGTAACTCCGTGTACAAACTTCTACGAAAACCACGGAGTTACCAAACTCAAGGCCTGTTTAGGTTGGAGCCCCAACAAGGGGGAATTAACAATCACTCCCTTAGTCTTTGCAACTTAACACCCTGTTGTTGCTACAACATTTCCCAATTTTTTTATTTTATTTTTTGGCCCACTTGAAAATTTTAATTGCCTTTACTTTGATTGACTTTTTGATTTTCTTGTCCATCATGAACTTTCATAATTTTTATTTATTTTTACCAAGGAAGAAAGTCTATTTTGATCCACACTAGCAAATGGTTTTTCCAATTTGAGCCACCACAGTAGGCTCATATTTTCTTTCAAGCCACTATGGTGAGCCTTTCCCTCTTTGTTAGCTGCTATAGCGGAAGGATTTCTATTTTCAGCCCTCCACGACGGTTATCATTTTGACTTATGCACCAATGTTTGCATACTTATGTTATGTCAACAAACTTTTCTCATTGCATTTTGTACGGTGACATGTTTCTGATTCTTTTTTCGATTTCTTTCCCGTGAGCCACTACGGCGGCCGTTTTCCATGGTCATGAGGGACTACAGAGGGCTCTTTTCTCTTTCGCAAGTCGTCATCTATACATTCCCACTGCAGTAGAAGGTTTTATATGTTTGGCCTACTATGGCAGAGGACTTCAAGGTTTATGTTATTTGGCATCCTGAAGCCACTACGGTGGAGGTCTCCTCCTGTTTGGTCCGCTACGATGGGTGTTCTGCATACTTTGTCATTGAGGTACCACCCGATGTGCTGTTGCAGAGAATGTGTTGAGTTTAAATCTATCATTATAGATGGATTATTGTGTCCAAGCCACTATTGCCGATGAATAACCATGGTAACTTATGTGCTTGGCCCACGGTGGTTGGCGCTAGTAGTATTTTTTGGGATAGCATGCAAGTGTTTTAGGGGTTTTTTATAGCCTGAACAGTTTTTTATTTCCCACATCACTTTTTTTTACCTTGTTGTTGTTACAAAATGGGTGATTTTGGACAATGTTTCCTATTTGGAGTTATCTGTTTGTTTCCTCAGTGCAGCTCACATGGCCTGTAGTTGTCAGTCATTTTTAACTGAGTGGTGTTTTAGTCGAACAGACATGTAGGTTTACCCATATTTTTCCTAGTAAATCATTCGGTAGGGTTTACAGTTGTTGTCGTTGGTGGTTAGTTTTGGCCAAGTATTTAGGGGGGTTTTCATCTACCATTTCTTTTGGTCGAGCTATCACGGCATATTTTTTCCATAGTAAATACATAGGCATTATGCATATTCAGGGGCATTTTTTCTCTACTTGCTAGGTCATATATGTTTTTTCAAAAGGATGAGCTTCGCGCCAGTATGGATACAATTGGCCACTCACGCATGGGTGTTGGATTTGGTTGTGGTTTTCTTTTTCTGAGAAAATCCCATGGGGGGAGTTTCCTTATATTTCAGCTGTGGGAATTGTGGCACTATTTTTCCCTAGGGTGTCATCTCCATTATTTTGGATTTTCGAAGCTTCGTTGCAGCTGTGAGAGAGTTTGTGACATTCGAGGGTTTCATTTTTTTTTAAAGTAGAGTTCGAAAGTTTTTTTTTAGCAGTAGTTCCCGCGGTTCATTAGAGTATGTTTTTAGCTATAACCATGATCTGGTCGTAGTTCTACTTTTGATTGAAGGAATGGAGAGGGTAAAGAAGTTTTAGTTTTTTCTGCTCTAATGATGTATATGTGTGATTGAATTTTCTTACATTAATCATATAGGTGCTAAGAAAGTTTTATTTTGCAGGTAATTTTTGTTGCTAAAACAATGCCTAAGAAGGGAAGGAAGAAACTCAAAATCACCGAGAGCGATTCAGACATAGAGATTGTTGATGTTCCACCTGTAGTAAAGGTTCATATAATGTATAAGGACACCAAATAAGTTATAGGAGAAGAGACCAAGTTGAAATGGGGCCAAATCTACCCTATGATGTTCGACAAGAAAGTGTTGGAAGCTAGATTAAGGGAACTTGCCTTATATGAGAATATTCTGAGGTCTGTGTTAACCACGATAGCCACCAGGATAGAGGTTTTCCCTGTGTAGAGGTCATTGGATGGATTTTTCTAAAGATAGACATGGTGGGGATGAAAATAAATGATGAAGAAGGAAAGCTTGTTGTGTCATTTGCACCAGCATTCATTTCAAAAACATATAGTCTACCAGAAGTAGAAATAAATCTGACCACAAATTGGGTCAAGAGTATTAAGTTCGACTATACCACCATAGTGAAGGGGATGATGACTAAGGGAAAAACCTTAAGACATAAGCAGTAAGGAGAGTATGAAACAACTAGTCTTCGAACCCCATTCAAATTAATAGCATTGATGTGAAATAGGCTGTATGGTAGGTGTGATGGAAAAACATACAATTTTGGGTGGATTCCACTCATGTATTATGTGGCAATGGACGTAACAGTGTTTATTTAGGAGGATATTGCTACCAAAAACTTGTCTAAAATTATCATGGCAGCTCAGGAGGGTCTAAAGAAGAGAAAATCAGAATTCGATATGTCGTTGTTTTTGTTAGATTGCATAGTCTATAGGCATAAGTTTGGGAAGCTAAATTGTGTATGGATAGAAGGGAAGGCTCCTATTTATGTTGCATATCAGATTATAGGAGCCCACAAATATCACACTCATTATTGGTTAATTTTTGAAGAATTCATAAGTCCCCTTTATAGGTTAATCTTTTTAGAAGATTCCCATGTCTGTCAAAGGGAGCACTGGAATCTATAAAAGAATTTGGGGACTATTTCTTCACAAAGGAAGGCACTTACCTGAGAATTTATGGAGGCACTAGAGCACCTTCATTTCTTCCTAAGTATGCAACTGACTATATAGTATTGAAGGAGGCAGTCACACAGGTATTCCTAAATAGTCTTCGAAGCCATTTGTTTGATATCAAGAAGGCGGTTTTCCCATGAGTTCATTTTTACATGGGAAGTTACAAGTTTAACAGAGTCAAAAGTGCTCCGCAATTTGGCAAAGAGATGGAAATCTTCCATTTTGGGGAGAAAATATTCCATGGGAATGATTCACAAGGAAAGGTTGTAGCTCATAAAGCTTCTCACAAAGTAAATTTTTAGTATTCCAATTACATAGACAAAGAAGAGCAAGTATTTAGAAATGTCTATAGTATGGAAGCCTTGAGCAAAGGGGTTGAAAGGAAAAGCATTTGGTGCTAAAGGAAGTAGCAGCAAGAACCCAAAGCGAGACCAAGGAGATGAGGAAAATACCAAGAAATATCAGGAAGAAAGCAGTCGTAGGATTGCAATGGGAGCAAAAACATTATTGGCTGAAGAAGTAGAGAAGGATTAGGAAGAAGCTACTAAAATAAAGAGCACAGAGGTTGTTTTGAAGAGAAAGTCAGAGTTGGAGAAGGCCTTGGCTAAAGGAGGTTCAAGCTCTGATCAAGGTATGCAAGATACAAGAGGGAAAGGCCAGGATAATGATGGAGTTCAAGGATGTGGGGGTTCAGAAAACATCTAGGTGTGGGCTAATCTAGAGATCCTCCAAACCACATCTAGCAGCATCCTAACAAGAGGTCACATGCCCATATCTAAAATGGGACTTCTACCTTTTACAACTTCAAATAAATATGATGTACCATGTTTGGAGGACATTCATTTTGATCCTAAAACAAACTCCATTGTATGGAGGACAGAGGAAACTTTGAAGGTAGGAGCTCAACCAGTAGTCACTACACTGATGGAGAGAACAATCATGGAAAATGTAGAAGAGCACCTGAAGGAATTAGCTTCTATGGGCATTGCAAATGCCTATGCAAATGCTCACAATGTAGACAAGCTTATGGAAAATATTGAGCAATACAAAGGAAATATGGTTGAAATGAAAGAAGTGCCGAGGAAAAAAGAAAAGGTAGGAAGAGAGTCGAAAAGAAAATATGAGGCCACTTTGTTAGATTTTTAAAGGATTCAGAAAAGACATCAGACCTTAGAAGTAGAAGGAGACAATTTGAAATTATCAATTGAAGAATTGGGTAAGGAGAAAGGAAAGAAAAAAAATAAAGTGGTAGAGTTAGAGCTGCAGAATAAAATTGCTGAGGGGAAGGCCAAGCATTATGAGACACAAGTAGCAGTATTGGAGACCCAAAAATCTTCACTAGAACTTTCATTAAAAGTATAAAATGAGAATAAAAAAAATATTGAGCCATTGAAGAAGAATGATCTCACACTTAGAAGTAAAATTAATCAGATGTAGCTGCAAATAGCAGAGGAGATGTTGAAAGTTCAACAAGTAGAGACGAGGTTGGAGGAAATTGTGAGTACAGCTTCTTACTTTTTAGACAGGACCTAGGATATCCTGGAAATTCTAAAAGGGTGTTCGACTTGGTTGGAAACAACAAAGGAACCTCCAACTGATGCACCCATAAAGGGATTATAGACATTAAATCTGCAGTATGAACTGATTGAATTCGAGAGTAAAGCAACAGAGAAATTGGTAAAGGAAGTCTGAAGGACTAAAGGTGTTTGTGCAAAATTTTGCAGAAAAGTTCTTACAACTAAAAATCGTTGTCAAACATCTGCTAAGAGAAGGTTAGAAGAATTTCCTAATCATGAAGGATTTTTGAAGCAATTGCAGATAAGATGGCAGGAAGATGAACAAGGAATTCAGATGGTCAAAGTTTTGGATGAGAAGGTGTTGAAAAATATAAGAGCTTCGGCATGCATGAGTAGTCATTTATTAGAATACCAAATTTGTTTGATACCAGTGAGAGTGGAAAATATAAAAGCCCAAGTTTCCAAACATGAGATCACTATAATATTCCTAGAGCCATCAGGGTTCGAGACTATAGCAACAAATGAAAATATTTGGAAGAAATTCATAAATGATGTGGTTGGTTCCAATAAGTAGTTTGTTTTATTAATACATTTTGTAATATTTTCCTAAGTTAGCAGGTCCACTAGAAGACAAAGGCTTTTTTTGTAACTGATTTGTAAAGAAGCCTAAAGGGAAAGGGATACCAAGAGACTTTTGAATTTGTATAAATAGAGATCAGGTCGATAGAGTAGGGACCTTTTTTCATGCTATCTTTCTGAAATATTATTGTAAGAAAAACTACATCATCTTACAATAAAGAATATATATTTTCTACTGGAGAAGGAACTATGGAATCTCAAATTCTTGCCATAGATTGGTTGAATGTTGAACTACTTCTGTTTCAGCTTTTTCTATGAATTGTGAGATCGTTCTAACTTACAAATTATTTCATTTTATGAGTGTTTTCCTATTTATTTCCATGAAACTTCCATAGTATATTTGAGTAATGAATGTTTTAATTGACAATGATTTATCTCTTTGTTTATCTTTATACTTATATTCATGTATTCTAAAATATGAACATCTATCTGTAATATTCTAAATGTATGTTTTACAGTACATTACTCATCATTAATTACAATATTTCTCCCTAGGGATAGGATAGATAGAATTAGTTAGCATTAGTATAAGTTGTTCTTTATTTATAATTTAGAAGCAAAAGAGGTAATACGAGAGGTAAGAACTTGCACATCACATTGTGAAAATCTTTGTTATCTCTATCAATTGCACTTAATTAGGCACTTTCATATCATACATAAACATAAAACTAAAAAATACGCTTGAACGGTGGACCGGTTTGCAACCGATAAAACAAGCTTTAACCTTCACTTGACCTACAGTAGTCAAACCACAAACTGGACGAATTCCAGATACCAAACAATAACGACCTAATTGGGAACGCTTATTGGGAAGAATCCCTACTGTTTTTCCCTGGGATTTTCCAAGCCTCAATAGTTTTGGTGCTAGAAGGAGGGCCTCCAGTGGAGGGTTGGCCAAGGAAATTTGTTTTCTTGAGATTACTCCACAAGTGATAGTTCTGAAACAAATTTCCCTCAGAAACCTACTCCTGAAGAAAAAATCACTGGTTATCTCTATCCCATTGATAATGAGGTGGTTGATGATTTAAGGAGAATTACTAGGGCATATGCAAAGAAGATTGGAGGGTTACCCATTATTCCTTATTTACTGAGAAGAGGGTTTCGTAAGAAGGACCATTCTTACTTGGAGGATTTAGTGTTAGTGGAATACCCTGAAGAGCTGGTAGAAATAGCCTTGCAAGAATTTGTCCAACCTGTAAATCAGTTGGGACCAGATTTGCCTCACTTTTCTCCTTTTCAAAACCCTGTCCAATATCCTCCTCAATATCCACTCAAAATCATGGCCAATGTGAATGGAAATCATCCACCTCCAGCACCTGCTTGGAGGGATAGATATCCTTTAAACCTGACCCCTCCATTGCATGTTATGACTCAGAATTTTGGCAAGTCATTGCCAAAATTTGAAGCAAATGAAGGAATTATTGTGGATGATCATTTGAAGAGTTTTTATCTAGATTTAGAAGGTTTACAACAAGAGAAACATGAACATGTAGTCTGCATATTGTTCCCACATACTCTTAAAGGAAAAGGAGCCTCGTGGTATTTTTCCCTACAAGAAAATTCATTTACAAATTGGAATACTTTTGAGAGATTATTTAGAAACAAATATGGAATCTAGAAAACTCATGCTGCTTTAATGAAAGGATTAATTACCCTAGAGAAAGAAAGGAAAGAAAAAGTGCATAAATTCACTCAGAGGTTTCCTTCCTACATGAATAACTTTGATGCAGTGGACAAACCAACTGAGCATCCCCTAATTGAGTATTACACCACATCTATTAGGCCTGATCTAGCCATGTTTGTCAAAATATTGGTTAGGCCCACCTTAGTAGATACTTATGAAGAAGCTGAGAAGGTGGAGGGAGAAATGGACAGTATAGGCCAATATCCTGTATAGTGAGAAGAGAAAACTCATGGGAACAGAAACCCTCTATTATTAACTAAACCTAAAGATGAGTGGTCACGGGACTTAGATGGGGTGGTAAAAATGATGCAGAAATTGTCAAATAGAGTAATTGATCTAGAAAAGGAGAAGGAGGCCCATAAACAATACAAACCTTATTATAAGAAGAGAGATGATAATGGTCAACCCAATCCTCCCTCACATAGTCCCTCAACTATGAATTTGATAGATGTGGGAATGGACAATTTCTCTACATTCCATCAGCAGCCTCACTCTGAGAAAAATTGCCCATAGTGGATAAATTCTATGACCTTAGTGATGAACAAGTTATTGGATTCCAAGTTAATGAAATCTGTGGATGAAAAAGAGAAAGGTCATGAACCAACAGAAACCCAAGAAAAAGACACTTTGGTTTTATGGGATTGTGTTTCTATGTTCATTGTAGAGCATGAATATCTCACCGAGGAAGAAGAAATACTAGAGAGAAATGTTACAACAAGGAGTCAAAATTCATTGAAAGAAGATAATATGATACTTCCCAAGATTAAGAAACTTCAGGAGAACATGAGAAAAATAAAGAATAGTACCCAAATTGTTAACATACCTGAGTTTGTCATCTCAAGCCAGAGTCCCAAGAAAGTTAATATGCCTATAAATTCTACCGAAAATAAAGTTAAGAATGTCAAGAAGAATTCTATTGAGCATGAAATGGGATATGCCATTGTAGAAGATATTAAAAAAGATAAAGAAAATATCTCCTTGTTTGAAATGTGTAATCTACCCCAACAAAAGGAAAAGCTGTTAAAAAGCACTTGAGACAACTATGAAGGAACCCCAGAATGATAACCAAGCTGATTAAGACATTGGTGAAGTCATTTTAGGGTGAAAGTATAAATATAGAACTCCATCATTTCTCCTTACTTTTGAAATTTTCAATTACAATGTGCATAATTGTTTGGTAGACTCTGGAGAATGAGTAAATGTCATGCCACTTTCATTTTGCAAGCAAATAAATGTTAAACCTAAGCCAACTACAGGACAAGTTATCCAATTGGATAGGACTGCAGTGAAAGTGACATGAGAAATGAATGATGTCCTGATCCATTTATCAACATATGGGAGGGTATGTCAGTATATAGACATTGTTGTAGCAGATATCTCGGATTCCTATGGTTTGGTTTTGATCCGAGATTAGGAAGGAAAATTTGAGGGATATTTTGCATCAGATTGGTCACATGTATGGTAAAATTATAAAGGTTGTCAAAACCAAGTAAAGTTGTTAAGGGAATCTCAAATGAAGTACAATGTAACTCAGTTGGAAGGAAAGAATGAACCAGTTAATTTTGTGTTGCGAAGCTTTTTTATTGAGTTGGATCCAGGAAATTATGAAGCTGAAGAAGCTAGTAACATATCAAATATCTAGCCCGATCTCCTTCAATTTTCATGGGGTGATAATATTGATTGTAATATAGTAGAGTTAGTCTCAGATGTAGTTAGTAGTTCAAATTCAGTAGGAGTAGAAAGTTTTTGGAATTTTATTTTGATGGTTCCAAATCCTTGGAAGGATCAGGAGCTGGCTGTGTCCTGATTGATCCAGAAAGAAAAAAAAATTCTTTCATGTAGATTAGAATTTGAATGTACAAATAACACAACTGAATACAAAGCATTTTTCTAGGGACTGAAGAAAGCAATGGAATTAAAAGTAAAAAACCTAAAAGTGTATGGATATTCCGAAATCATTGTTAAACAAATTCGAAACAAAAATCATTGCATATCACCACATCTGAAGGCTTACCAAAATGAATTTTGGGATTTATTAACAAGTTTTCATGCGTTCAATATTTCTTCAATTCCTACAGTAAAAAATGCAGCAGATGATTTCTTAGCTACTTCAACTGCAAGGATGGTACCTACAAATAACAGATGTTCAATTGATTTACTTTTCAGGTCTTCTGTTCCAGAGAACATCACCAATATGAGGGTGTTTGACAATGATCAACAAATATTGGAATGTCTAATCAATGATGATACATTTAAAGGAGCCATAATAGATGATGAGGAACATGAACCCAACCTCCAGAATGGAAATTTCATTCCTAAAGGATTCATAACTTTGGAACATATGTTTGATGTAGACAACAAGTTTAGAAAACCATTGAATGCCAAGACACATAGCTAATCTTTGCAATTCAAGCTGATAAATCAAGGGACTTAAGATGAACCCAAATATGTGAATTTGGGAAAGTGTTGTTCACCTGGGGAGAGGAGTAAATTCATCAGTTTATTCAAAAAATACAAAGATGTATTTTCTTGGACTTACGAATACCTCAAAAATTATGACACCAAAATTATAAAGCATGTTATTCCAATCAAAGTTGGATTCAAACCTTATTAGCAGCCTCTGAGAAAGATGCATCCCAAACTAGAACCCATAATTCAGAGCGAGGCGAAAAAGATTCTGGATGCTAAGATCATATTCAAATTTAGATATTCAGAATGGGTCTCAAATTTGGTGCCAGTACGGAAAATGTTTGGAGAGATCAGACTTTGTGTTGATTTCAGGAATTTAAACCGTGCGTCAGATAAAGATAATTACCCTGTCCCACCCATGAAATAGATACTACAAATGGTGTCATGTTCTAAGTTGTTCTCTCTGTTAGATGGATTCTTATGCTATAACCAAGTACTATTATGCTCAAGCCCACGTTCAGAACCAGGTGGGGGACTTTTGCATATAGAAGAATGCCCTTTAGACTCATTAATGTTAGAGAAAATTTCCAAAGGGCTATGGATATAGATGTCCATAGTATGATTGGCTAGAGTGTTGTGGTCTATATAGATGATGTTACGATTATTTCTAAGAAGAGAGAAGAATATGCATTTCATTTGAAATATATTTTCGAATGTTGTAGAAAATATGGCATTTCTTTAAATCCTAAGAAATGTTTGTTCGGTGTTACCGAAGGAAAGCTATTGGGTCATGTTATTTCAAAAAAAGGGATCTCAATAAACCCAAAGACAATTAAATCAATAGAACATATCCCTTTATCCCATAATAAAAAAAAGGTATGCAGTATTTTATGGGGACAATTAATTTTGTGCGAAGGTTTGTGCCATAATTTACTCAAATATTCAAACCTTTGCAAGAAATGGTCAAGCAATGTGTTCAATTCAAGTGGATTGATTTAGATAAGGATGCATTTAACAAGTTCAAGATTAATAGCTCATGCACCATCACTACAAAGTTCCAACTTCGAAAATGATTTTATCTTGTACACTTTTTCTTCAGATGATTCATTAGCAGGGGGAGATGAGTACCCCATATCATTTATGAGCACTAGTATGCAAGGTACTGAATTAAACTATCCCACAGTTGATAAGCAAGCCTATGCATTTTTTAAATCGGTAAAGCAATTCAGACCGTATATAATTAAGAACCGTACCAAGGTAATTGTTTTGCATTCGGTAGTACGATCTCTTTTTGTACAAAAAGAGTTGGAAGAAAGAAGAGGTAACTGGGTAACTTCCTTGCAAGAATATGATGTAGAATTCAAATCAAAAACCATAGTTAAAGGACAAGGGCTCTGTAAATTGAAGGCTAAGAGTCAAGACAATGAAGATAACAATTGGGATAATGAAGCTGAATTACACGTGGTGGATGTATGTCTTTTATTCACAGCTATAGACTCCTGGTATAGAGATTTAATTCATTATCTTCAAGAAGGATATTTTCTGGAACATTTTAATCCAAAAAAAGGAGAGAATTACGTCTAAAACTAGCCTTATATCAGATTATTGATGGAGTGTTGTTTCCAGAAAACTACGATGGATTTTTTCTTAGATGCTTTGAACGTCAAGATGCAAATAATTTTGTGGAAGAACTACATGATGGACCCGTTGGAAGTCATTTCTCAGGAGATACAACAACACACAAGATTTTAAGAGCTAGGTATTACTAGCCAACTTTGTTTAAAGATGCTCACGCTCATGTCATGAAATGCGATACTTGTCAAAGGAGTGGTGGGAGACAAGCAAAGGTAGTAGGAACTTTGAAACCTATTATTATTTTAGAACCATTCAAACAATGGGGTATTGATATTATCGGAGAGATCAATCCAAATTATTCATTGCAGCATAAGTACATCCTAACAACAACAGACTATTTAACCAGATTGGTAGAATCCATTCCATTACAAAAAGTGAATGAAGATGCAGTTATGGACTTCTTGCAAGACCATATTATGACCAGGTTTGGGGTTCCAATTTCCCTGGTTTTTTATAATGCTTCATATTTTTCATATATTAAATTGACTGCATTTGCAAATGAAGAAGGAATTAAACTACACTATTCTGCTAACTACTATCTGCACGGAAATGGTTTGGAAAAATCTACAAATAAAAACCTCATTAGGATTTTGAAGAAAACGGTCACATAAAATCAAAGCAGTTGGCACCTAGATTTTCCTAATCCACTCCAGGCTGATAGAGTCACACCCAAGAACTCCTTAGGTGTGTCACCCTACACTCTAGTCTATGGGGAAGAAGCTATCCTACCTCCAAATATTTTGTTGCCATCCTCTAAACTAGCCGAAGACTCTAGAGGAATTGATAATGAAGTTCTAAAAATATGAATCCATAATTTGCTAAAGTTAGAGGAGTCTAGATCCAAAGCAAGAGAGAGGTTTAAACATCAACAAGAGATGTTGAAGTTGATAAGCACAAATGCGCAAAAAAAAGGAAATTGAAGTCGGTGATTTGGTTCCTAAGTGGGATCACCTGCATGATGAGAAGGGAAAGCACACTAAATTTAACCAATTATGGATAGGTTCTTTTTAGATTGTAGGAAAGTTAGGCCCCTCAACTTACAAATTACAATATTTACAGTGGTGGGAAGAGAACTTGCTAGTAAATGGTTTAGTTCTGAAGCAATATTTTTCTTAATGTTTCTGAGTTTTCTTTGTACACAAATAAATGATTTGATTGTTTTTTGTTTCACTTTGCTTAGATTAATTCTATTTGATTTACATTTTACTTGCTTAATATTTGATTTCTTGTAACTTTTGGTTTCCTTTACTAAGTCAGCATAACTTTTGTTTTTGGAGTTCATCAGAGTTCTGGATAAACTAAAATCTTTGACCAAAGACTACTTGCTATTTGCATGTACATAATTCTTAAGGATCCTTTAAGATTAGCATATTATCTTAATATATTATGAACACATTGAAGTCCTATTTAACCCCTATAAATTAACTAAGGTTGGAAAGGTCTAGAATACTATTTTTAGGATCCATTCACTTCACAATAAAGTCTGTCCTAGGAGGCTAACATCAAAAGAACCATGGAGAGGAAGCAGGGTAAGTAGTTGTATTATATTTAAATGATTCCATGCCACAAACTAAATCCAAAAGTATAAAAGAGTCAATATATTCAAAGAAGAAAACATACATACTGAACAAAATTAGTTTGAAAAATATTGCTCGAAAGTTCTTCTCCGTCCGGGGGTTGAAATCAAAATATCTCTCACACAAAAGGACACTGTGGATAGAAGAACATGAACTAAATTTCATAAATAAAGCAATTAGGGAGGACTCAAAAGGATAAAAGTCGAGAAGCATCAAAAGAATGCAAAATGGAATGTGAATGAGGAACAAACAAATATATATGTTCACCATCTGTTATAATATTGTGGTGTCTAAGTTGGAAGCTATCCAAGGGAAGAGGTAAAATAAAGTTCATATCTTGGCCTTAGAAGAGTTATCAAGACTATGAAATCCTGGTTCCCCTTTTCTATTTGGACCATAATAAATATTTTAAAGTTCATAAATATTGTATTCTAAGAAATCTAGGCATCTTAAAGGAATCCAATAAAATAATCTGACACGATATTTTAAAAGTAGTTGTTGTTTAAAATTCAGTTTTTCAAAGATCTGTGTCTGCCAGTTACTCTCCAATTGTTGTTGCTACAACATTTCCCAAGAATATTTTTTACATTTTTGGTCCCCCTTGAAAATATTAATTGCCTTTGCTTTGATTGACTTTTTGATTTTCCTATACATCATGAACTTTTAGAAAATTTTCCATTTTACCAAGGAATAAAGTCTATTTTTTATCTACAACAATGGATGGTTTTTCAATTTTGAGCTGTCATAGTGGGCTCATATTCAATTTCAACCCACTATGGTGAGTATTTCCCTGTTTGTTAGCCACTATAGTGTAAGGATTTCTATTTTCGGGTTGCAACGGTGGTTATCATTTTGACTTATGCATCGACGTTTGCATACTTCCGCTATGTCGACAAACTTCTCACATTGTGTCTGCTACGGCAGTAGGTTTCCGATAGTTTTTTTGATTTTCTTCCCGTGAGCCACTATGAAGGGTGTTTTCCATTGTCGTGAGCCACTATGGAAGGCTCGTGACCCGCAAGCCATCCTCTATGCGTTCCCACTGTGGTGGAATATTTTATATGTTTGGCCCACTATGGCAATGAAATTTGAGGTTTGTGTTGTTTGGCATCCAGAAGCCGCTACAAGGCATAGGGAAGGCCAGGAGACAAGTGAGTCAGATCCACATCAAGGAGAACTCCAAAATAATTTGGCATTTTGTGCACATCCCGATGTACGTGGTTTTAGGAGTCAAACCCACATATATATGTGAGAAAGGGTTTAAAACTCACGTATGGCAATTTTTGAATATTTTAGGGATGATCTTGGAAACATCAAAGGAACAAAAATGGTCCATGGGGTCTAAGGAGTCTACAGAAGGACAAGGAAGGCCATAAAAATGTGATTCACCATCTGTGGTAAAATTAGCTATAATAGATGCCCCCTAATGTGTGAGGTTAGAGGGGTCATACGATGGCCGAAATACATTATAAGTCCATCCCATAAGTGAAGTGATGAAGAACCTAGTGGAAGAACCATCCATCCAAGCAACACTATACAATTATACAACTTTGCACATAACTGAAAATATATATAGAAGTCCTGGATACATAAGAGTACAATGGCCATGAATAGGCATGATACACTATGACATATGCGGTCATCGCCATGCACAATATAAATAGGTCATAATCTCCATGATGAAGATATACAAAGGATAATGATCTCCATAAATACTGAAGATATATAACGGACCAAGATATCCATAATCGCTGGAAATGTCTGACATACACTGGAATCAAGTGATGAGAACTAAAATATCATGAACACTGGCACGATCAAGGAAGTATCATATAAGCGATTCCACCAATCTCGAAGGTCTTCTACATAAAATGCTACAAGTACATGTCCTACTATGTGAATAGAGGTGTCGAGTTCAAACATAGTAGTCCATTATCTGATTACCGATCATTAATTTATACCATTAACAGATGCGAGATCACCCACTGATAATGAAAATGGGAATCAAGGTACTAGAGTGAAAACTAACAAGTGTGAATAAATGTGTTGAGGTCGAACACTTGAGAGAATCCATCAATTAGGGAACATTGATGTATTCCTAAAAAACTGTCGATGTCGATAGAACCTGCCACTGATGACTGCAAGTCTCAATGAACTCAAACATGACTCTAGATTCCTATCCCAAAATAAATGATCTGAAGTCGATGGGATGAAATACATTGGAAGGAGGGAATTAAGGCATCCCCCATCATCCAACACGAGGTACTCAACAAAGTTGTATAATGTGGAAGGAATTGATCATAAGGTGAATGGACCAGTAATTGTACCAGGAATGGTCAACATGCAAAGTCAAGATAACTGAGGAATGGTCGACTCAAGTTTCAACTTCCTTAGAACAAGAGCATAAAGGCGAAGGGTGACTGAATGTAGGCAGCATAGACTCGATATGAAAAATTGGGACATCTTTGTGACACAAGAGGCATCGACAGAGGCTCCATAAGGACTGGAAGCTTAACCAGTCGGTGGGGATAAACTCAGATAAACAAGTACAGCTGCTAAAGTCAAACTATTAATCCAACCAATGGATGTGATATACAGTGCTCTGTTCAGAGGTGACATGACTCAAACGTTTCCAAAGATAACATGTTTTCTTGTCGAGCTTTTTGGTTTTTTAATTTTTTTGGAATTTTTCAAATATTTGAAAAGCTTGAAAAAGAATAAAATTGCTTTAAAGTTACAGACTAGGAGGAGATGAGTGTCAAATGATAAAACAAACTAGTTCCAAGTAGTGGAACATACCTATGCTCAATGCAAGGACACATGTGTAGGATAGAGACACTTGAGGGAAAGTCCCCTCCCAGTAAAAATAGAGAATCAAGCTGCAAAGGATATACAAAATGTCTCTATGTTGATAGACATGAGACAAGCTCAGGCTATATGGCTGATAATCAGAGTTAGGGAAGCCGGCATAAGGCTCAAATGAGGTAGGCAAAGCTCATGATAATGCTATTACAACTTTACAGAAGGGAGTCTGAGGGAAATAGGCCAGCAAAAGATCAAGAGGAGTATGAGGCTCTTGTGAGATGTCATGGAAATACTATACAATGGACTCCCACACCCTAAAGAACAAAACTGTCCACACGGGCACCAAGTGCAAATAAGGCGCTAACTGGGGTACCCATGTAAGGTCAAGCTCTACCATTCAAATCATGCCACTTCTAAAACAACAAGAAAGTTCCATGACAAGATAGAATGGGATCGTACCTACAATTATGATGAAATGGTCATAAGGTCATGCAAAATGAAAATGGTGGTGAAACCTAACCTATGTGCTAGTTTAGACATGATACCTAAAATTGGCACAAACGGGTCAAAACAATGATCGAAACGACGCTCAAAATGGTCTCCTACATCACATATTAGTGAAAAATAGTCCAAAAGGATTAGAAATGGTCCAAAACTATAGAAAAGGGGGTAAAAATTTTCAAAAAATTGAAAGTTTTTTATAAATAGTAAAAAATTCAAAACATTATATAACATTTGAAATTTTTACCCAATTGAGCTCAGAACTTCAAACGCGAATTCCGGGAGGTCCAGGCGACGAAATTCGACACCGTTTTTTCCAGGTAATTTCTCATGCCCTTCTCTTTAATTTTAATGTAAAATTTTCAATTTTCCATGGTTAATTTTTATTTATAGGCCATCCTAAAGTGTACGCCTTGGTCCACATAGAAATCAAGGATTTTTCCATGTAAAGGGATAGATATATGCAGAAAAAGCCCTCAAAGTTGTGTACATATGTGGTTGTTTACAAAACAGTCTCATATGCAGTTGCAGTCAAGTTTTTTAAAGACTTCTAATTACCCAAAATTGATTTAAATGTGCAGGATGGTTCCAGAATGGAGAGAACGTGAGCATGGGGATGTAGAAGTGTTAGAATAATCAATCCATAGTTTACTACCTTAAACATTAATTTCATTATTTTTGTCTTATTTTCTAGTTCATGTGTCCCACCTTTTGCAAGTTGTCATTTGCCTATCTCTAATGGTCAAACTTGCCTTATTTGACCCATGTAGCACTTGGAAAGCTAAAGGAATCAAATCTGCTTTATTCCTAGCCTCCTAGGCACCCATCTGCTTTTTCTGCTTTATTACCTACTTTTTTAGTGTTTTAAGGCAAAAGGAAAAGCTTGACTAGGTGAGGTTGACTAGTTTTTTGTCCTACACATCCTCCTCTCTTTTCTCCATGAAAAAGTATGTATGAGCTACCATTCCACCACTCTTTATCTTTCCTAATCCTTTTTGCTAATTCGTGAGCTCCATGAGAGATTTGGGATCAGCTTTTACACCTATGGGGGATTTTCTTCGATGTGCCTCCTCATGCAATCGAATCTCCTATGTAATTATTTAATTCAGCAGCCTATGTTATTACAGGGTTGGCTATTGTACACTTATGCAATACTGTTTTAGTGTTCAGCTCCAATTTTAGTCTCCTTTGTGAGTGACTTTGCATGATCAATTGTTAATTGTTGTGAGTAAAATTAATCTATCACTAGGTTCAATTTCCACATGGTATTAGAGCCATTGTAGATTGTTTTCTCTCCTCCAAAATTGTTTTGCAGGTTCGACATCAGTGACTGGGAGCCTTCTACTGACAGCTAGGACAAATTTTCTAAGCTATGGATCAATCATAGAAAACTATCTTGACTCCCTTCAATTTCTTTGAATGGAAAGTAGAGATGGAGATACTGTTGAGAGTGAAAGGCCTCTACAGGGTGACTATGGAAACAGAAGCATATCCCAATGTAGCTGCAGAGAAGATAAAATGGCACAATAGGAGGGATGAGGCCTATGGTCTCCTGTGTCTAAGTATTTCTAGAGACCTCCTTTTCCATCTTGATGGATTCACATCACCAAATGAAGTATGGGAGAAGCTTGCTGATCTTTTTGGAAAGACAGATGAGATGAGGGGACATCAAATCGAAAATGAGCTGATTTCTCTGAGTCCAAATAGCTTTGAATCCCTGCAGCTATATTTCTCCAAGTTCAAATCACTAGTTTTGTAGATGAAACAGTGTGGGATCGAAAAGAAAGATGATCAGCTCGTCCTGGCCATCCTCTCAAAGCTAGGCCTTGACTATTCAGTTTTTGTTTCGACCTTCTATGCCATAAAACTGATAGCTCGAACCTGGAAGATGCCTAGCCTTGCAAATTTCATGGAATCTCTCACACAAGAACAAGACAAGTTGCTGATGATGGGCACAATCAAACCATACAAAGATCAAGCTTTGATTACTGGAGATTCGAAGGTGGATTCAAAAAGAGAAAAGAAAGCTAAAAATCCACCTGAGCAAAAGAGAGACAAGAACAAGTCTCTGGAGGATCCACAAGGTCCCAAGAAGAATAACCAGAAGAAGAAAAACAAAGGAGAAATGAGTAAGTGCTCATATTGCAATAAGGGCAGTCATACTGAAAGCTCTTGTATGAAAAAGCAAATAGACATGCTAACCCAACTCCTGGAGAAGAATGGTATCTCCCTTCCATACAGCTCAAAGAAGAGAGAAGGAGGATCAAGTTCAGAAGACAGAGAGAGAGTTCATGCTCTAGTTGTTGGCACATCAATCTCACCCAGTTTTATCATCGATTCTGGAGCTTCAAGACACATGGTTTCGACCAAGGAGGCCTTCTACTCACTTGACAAGTCGAAAGGACAATCTATAGTACTAGGAGATGACTCTCTCATTGAAAGTTTGGGCAAAGGGAGGATTGATCTTGATCATGGTCAGTTCAACAATGTGTTGTATGTGCCTGGTCTTGCCTCCAACCTTCTATCAGTGTATCAGATGAATCACACTTGGTCTCCTAAGAAGGTCATATTATCCCTTGATGAAGTTGAGATCACAAAGATCTCAAGTGGTAGAGTCATTGCAAAAGGAGTTGCAAATCATGCTCGAAAGGTATACATGTTCTCACGCTTCCTACCCTACTCAAACCCCTCTGGTCTTCTGATTCATGCTAATGAAGCAAGCAAGATTTGGCATGAAATATTTGGCCACCTAAACTACAAATATATTTCTAATCTTAGTGAAAAAGATATGGTCATAGGGTTGCCGAAGATAAAATTTTCCAAAGGAGTCTGCCAAGGTTGTATCCTAGGAAAACACCGAGAGCACAAATTTGAGAGAGCTAGTCATGAGAGAACCTATGCACCCCTTGAGCTGATTCACAGTGATGTTTCTGGCCCGTTCCCTCATATGTCCATGAGTTAGACCAAATATACATTGAATTTTATTGATGACTTTTCCAGGTATTGCTGGGTTTAATTCCTGAAACACAAGTCTGAAATTTTTGGCTTATTCAAAGTCTTTAAGGCTTTGGTTGAGAACCAGTTTGGGAGGAAGCTCAAGTTCCTCATATTTGAAAATGGTAGTGAGTATGTCAAGTCTGATTTTATTAACTATTGTGTAGATTCAGTTTTTCATATGCATCATTCTATCCCTTACACACCAAAATCGTGTTGCTGAGAGGAAGAACAGATCACTGAAGGAGATGGCAACATGCATGATGGAGGCCAAAAATTTGCCACCAAAGTACTGGGCCGAAGATATAAACTATGCAGCCTATATATAAAATAGGGTGCCTCACAAACAGCTTGATGGTATGACTCCCTTCGAAGCATGGAGTGGGCACAAGCCGGATGTGACCCATTTCAGGATTTTTGGCTCAAAGGCTTGGGCTAGGATTCCAACAAAGAAGAGGAAGGCTTTGCAGGCCCAAAGCCAAGAGTGTATTTTGGTTGGATACTCTGAAGATTCAAAAGGGTACAAGTTTATAAATTTGAGCACAAACAAAGCCTTCTTTGAAAGGTGTGTTCAGTTTGAAGAAGAAGCCCTTGCAGCAGTGGAAGTTGGTGAAGCCTCTTCACCACCTGAACCTCAAGAAGTAAGTAAAGACTTTGTTGAACATGCTCATTCTGATTTTTATAATGGATATGAGTTTATTCCAGACCCTAACATCCCTACAAGACCACAATGGGAAGCCAAGACACTACATGCAGCAGGAGAACTAGTTGGGGATCCCAATGACCCAAGGAGGACTAGATCTCAATTTGAGAGTGGTCTGTGCATGAAGGATCCTATGTTTTCTGAAAAATGATATTTGATGGTGGAGTCTGATCCTCAAACATATGAAGAAGAAGTAGGAGATCCAATATGGAAAACAGCCATGAAGGAGGAGTTCAGCTCACTCTAGAAGAGCAACACATGGGAGCTAGTGGATCTTCCTCTAGGAAGAAAGTTAGTCCAGTGTAAGTGGGTCTATAAGACCAAGTTTGCTGCTGATGGTTCACCAATAAAGTACAAGGAAAGATTGGTAGCCAAGGGCTACTCTCAAGTTCATGGCATATATTACAATGAGACCTTTGCCCCAGTGGCAAAGATGGATTCCATCAGACTAGCTCTAGTCATTGCAGCCTCAAGGCAATGGGAGGTACATCACATGGATGTAAAATGTGCCTTCCTGAATGGAGATATCACTGAGGAGATATATATGCAGCAGCCTCAAGGTTTTGATACTAACCCTTCTCTTGTGTGCAGGTTGAGAAAGTCATTGTATGGGATAAAGCAAGCCCCCAGGGCTTGGTATGCCGAGATCAATAGCTTCTTGCTATCACTGAATTTTGTTCGGTGCAAATCAGATACAAATGTCTATTTGAAGTTAGTTAATGGTTCATTAATGATGGTTGTGTTATATTTTTATGACCTCCTCATTATAGGAAGATCAAAGGCCGAGATTGCTTCCTTAAAGAGTGCTATGAACCAAGCCTTCTCCATGATAGATTTGGGGCTCTTAAGTCAATTTTTGGGGCTTGATATTGCTCAAACCAAAGCTGGAATCAAGGTGAACCAGTCCAAATATGCCTTGGACTTGCTAAACAAATTCAGAATGAAGGATTGCAAAGCAATAAAAACTCCTTTCCTTTCAAGAGTGAAGCTAGAAGAAGCTGATTCTTCACCTATGGTAAACAATACACTGTATAGGGAATTGATTGGATGTTTGTTGTATATGACACATACTAGACCTGATATTTGTTATGCAGTAAGTGTGGCTTCTAGATACATGGATCAGCCTCATGAGATCCATTGGAAAGCAGCCAAAAGGATCCTTAACTTTGTTCAGGGAACAAGGACACATGGGATCTTCTACAAAGCAAAATCTGATCTTGAGTTGATTGGATTTACTGACAGTGATTGGGAAGATGATAGCACAAATAGAAATTCCACATCAGGATATGTGTTCATGCTTGCAGAAGGGCCAATCAGCTGGTCAAGCAAGAAACAGAGTGCCATTGCACTCTCATCTACAGAAGCAGAGTATAGAGGAGTTGTTAATGCAGCAACTCAACGTTTATGGTTGCAGGGTTTACTTGGAGAGTGTGGCTTCAAACCAGAGTACTCAACTACCATCTACTGTGATAAATAGAGCACCATTCAAATATGCAAAGATCCATTTCAGAAGCAGAGAACGAGACACATTGAGATCCATATGCACTACATCAGAGAGCTTGTGCATGATGGCACCATTCACCTACTCTTCTGTTCATCTTCAGAATAAGTAGCTAATATCTTCACCAAAGCATTTTGTGAGAAGACCTTCAGCAATCTCAAATCACTGCTGTGGATTGCTGATCATGATGTGAAGCATGAGTGAAGACAAGATCTCCAAAGTTTGTTTTACAGTCCATGTTTAAGGGAGGATTTTCCCAAGTTGGTTTTTCCTCTTTCCTTGTTTAAATGGACATGCAGTATGTAAAGGGTGACTAAGCCTTGTCGCTAGCCCCTATAATTTTCTGATATATTACTCATAATTCAGGCTTAAGGGGGGGTGTTAGAATAATCAACCCATAGTTTACTACCTTAGACATTAATTTCATTATTTTTGTCTTATTTGCCTAGTTCATGTGTCCCACCTTGTGCAAGTTGTCATTTGCCTATCTATAATGGTCAAAATTGCCTTATTTGACCCATGTAGTGCTTGGGAAAGCTAAAGGAATCAAATTGGATTTATTCCTGGCCTCCTAGGCACCCATCTGTTTTTTCTGCTTTATTGCCTACTTTTTCAGTGTTTTAAGGAAAAAGGAAAAGCTTGACTAGGTGAGGTTGACTAGTTTTTTGTCCTACACATCCTCCTCTCTTTTCTCCATGCAAAATCATGTATGAGCTTCCATTCCACCACTCTTTAGCTTTCCTAAGATTTTTTTCTAATTCGTGAGCTCCATGACAGATTTGGGATCAGCTTTTACACGTATGGGGGATTTGCTTATTTTTGGTAAGCCTCCTTTTGACTAGATTCGATGTGCCTCCTCATGCAATCGAATCTCCTATGTAATTATTTAATTCAGCATCCTATGTTATTACAGGGTTGTCTATTGTACACTTATGCAATACTGTTTTAGTGTTCAGCTCCAATTTCAGTCTCCTTTGTGAGTGACTTTGCATGATCAATTGTTAATTGTTGTGAGTAAAATTAATCTATCACTAGGTTCAATTTCCACAAGAAGAGGCAGTATGTGGTGATCTAATGGCACAACAGGCTCTTTCTGCATGCAATCTCTACAATTTTTGGTGTCTTAGTGGCTTAAGAGCCAAACCATGACTGCTGCAGATGCTAGTAGACTATTGGGATCTCGACTCAGAGTCTTTCTAGGTTGATGTGATGTCCCTCAAAATAGAAGTGGAGGACATATAATTTATTACCGGACTCTCTCAATGGGGGAAGTGGTGAACCTATGATCTGACAGGCCCAGACGTGGCCTCACCATAGATGAGTACATAGACATGTATTTTTATCCGGACACGAAGAAGGTTGGGAGTCAGATCCCAACTAACTCCATACAGGTGCTAGGCCTAAAGGCCATACTAATGAAACTGGGAAGGATAGTAGGGCTAGCCTCACTCCACCAGGCCTCACGGCCTATGATGTTCTATGCGGTGGAGTGCATGAGACCCATGGTGTACGATTGGAGCACTGCACTACTGGGCAACATGAAACACCAGCTCATTGAGTGTAAGATGGGAAGAGTACGAAACTTTGATTTCAGTAGCATGCTGAGCATGTTTTTCTTTGAGCGTGTTCCAAGATTGAGCCCCAGAGTTGATGTTCCTTTTCACAGGGTTCGAGATCCGACCCAACAACGTTGGGTAGACATGATGCACAGACTCGATGGAGGTAGGGTGTCCAACCCCTATCTAGCTAATTTGTTTCCTTGGTGGCAACAGTAGATAGTTTCCATCGATGATTACCCCTATGCAGGGATAGATTTTCATGGAGACTCCAACATGCCATTACCAGTAGGATCGGCATACGGTGACATCGGTAAAGAATCCCAACCCTCTCTTTAAGATTTTTGAGTTATTTAATTTTTTTGTGTTTTTTGATATAGGGAATCAAAAAGACATGTTTTTGCATGACAACACATAGTGACATCATATTATATGTATGTAGAAGTAGGACCACGGTGGCTTGAAGGATTCCCTCATCATAGACGAAGGGGAAGAGGAGATGACATTACGGATGTGGATGAAGAGCGGACGCTCCGAAGCATTCATACTAACTTCGTGCGGCTGACACAAAAGGTACCCATGGCATAGGTTGAGGACCTGCCTAAGGCCATGCAGCGTCAGGTGGTGGGTGTTCCATGAGCATGGGTGTGGTTGTTTATATGACTAGCTAGAGCCATGGTGACATTCCATGATCATAACCCCCCTCCTCCTCCCCAGGCTTAGGTACCTGGGAATGATACATTTTGTACTACCGTGTATTTATATTTTGGTGGCTCGGAAGCCCCATATTTGTATTATAACACTATGTATTATCACATTTTGGATGTTTAATGAAAAACTTTTATGATGATCGGTTTATTTATTTACATGTGTAAAAATTTATGTTTGTGATGAGCTTACTGTGTATGAAACAAATGCCAATCTAACACATAGTTAGCATAGGAGTCAACAACTTGATTATAAATTCTTGGAACATGCCATATATGATATGTTGTCAAATTGCCATTCTAACAATCTCACATGTCAGAATCTCCATAATAATGTTGGATCTCTAACATGATACAAGCCATTAAGTTGTTACACTACTAACTCTGAATCAAGACGTACCTCAAGAGATAGAACACCATGTGAAATGCCATCCCATAGAAGCTCAATAACGACACTATATTCAGCAACATTGTTTGAATAAGGTTGTAAACATACGCATCTTGAAGATAATACCTGACCCATAGGAGTATAATTCACCCAAGCAACAGAGGTTGAGTGTTGAGTGTGACGACTTACACCATTCGTGAATCCTATATAGATGGAATATTCCATTGATATCTGCCACAAGAAATGGAAGCTAATAAACAAACCCGATCACCATAAGAACCACCTAACAATGCAAAATGTTGTACAATAATATACAATAGTCAACCCTGGCTGAAAATTATGCATAGTAATTTTTAAGATAGAGCCCATTTCTAGGCTATGCCAAGGCCATCCCTTCATAATCTACTAGCTCATAAGTGCCCTTCTCTAACACACGTTTAACCACGTAAGGACCATGCCGCATGGGGTTGAATTTTCCTTCCCCCAAGGGTTCTTTAGATTGATCCCAAAAAAGTACCAAATCTCCATCACTAAACTTCCTTGGAAAAATAGATTTATCGTACTGGACCTTAACGCAATGCTTATTCACTTCTAGAGCCACTAAAGCATCTTGAAACTGCTCATCAAGTTGCTCTAAATGGACCAAATGTTCCTCCAATGAGGAAGTATCTGCTAAGAGCTCTATGGATAGCTTCAAAGAAGGGATCTTGCACCCAACCGGTAATACAGACTCAATGCCATGTACAAGCTGATATGGAGAAAAACTGGTGGAAGTATTAACCACGGTCCTATAAGCCCACAAAGCAGGATATAACACGATATCCCAATTGGTATTTATTTGTGCGATGGTTCATTGGAGAATGGACTTGAGTGATTTGTTCACTGCTTCAACCTGTCCATTCGCTTAAGAGTAGTAAGAAGAAGAATGCTCCTGCTTATACCCTAACTTCAAGACCAACTCTTCCACCATCCGATTCTGAAAGTGCCTACCATGGTCAGTGACAAGCTCTTTTGAAATACCAAACCGAGTAATAATCTAGTTGAATACGAAATGTGCAGCTGTATTACCATCATATTTAATTGTGAGAATAGACTCAGCCCATTTTGTGAAGTAATCAATAGCCACAATAATATGATGACGCCCCCTAGCTAAAGCTGGGTTTCAATCCATTAAATCAATCCCCCACTTAGTGAAGGTACCGACGGTGATAATTGGATGTAATGGGGCAGGATGCGAGCACATATTATGTGTGAACACCTGGAAAGGGTGGCACTTATTTGACACAATATTTAAAGATCGATGGCCAGAAATAACCCACTCTCAATATTTTTGGGCTGTAGAAAGCCCAGATAAATGACCACCACATGCCCCACTGTGGAAATCATTCAGCATAAGCTTAGCCTTCTCATGAGTTAAACAACGAAGTAAAATGGAATCTAACCCATGTCAGTACAATGTGTTATCCACTATGATGTAACTCTTGGATACGTGAAGTAATCGGGGTCGTTCATCTCGTGAAAGGTGAGTGGGAACCTTCAATGTTTGTAAATATATGATAATATATCCATACCATGGATCCAAAGTTAAGATTAAGAATATGTGCTCATCGACAAACGTATCTTCACAAGCCTCCTCCTCCTCCTTGCTCGGGAAGTCAGATATAAGTTTCGCAAAAATCAACGATTTCTTCGATTTTGCCGAAACAAACTTGAGATCAAATTCTTACAAGATGACAATCCACTTATTACACTTTCCCCCTATCATCCTTCTAGTGAGGATAAACTGAAATGGATTGACATGGGAAACCATTAAGGTCTGGCGAAGGAGAATGTAGTGTCTCTATATTTGAACCCTATGAAGGGTAGCTAAGGCAAGCTTCTCCATATGGGAATAACGGATCTACGCATCTATAAGGTTCTGGATCAGATAATATATGACATACTTTCAAAGCTCCTCATCCTCTTGAACCAAAACCATACCAATCGTCTCCATGGAAGCAGCCACATAAAGTAGAAAGTCATGTCTATAGTCGGGTGGACTAATTACCAAGGCCAATGCTAAAGCTCACTTAAGCAAATCAAAGGACTCCTAGGCTCACTCGTCCCAACAAAAGGTAGTGTCCTTATTCAAAAGATGCATAAATCCTCTAGTCAAATTGGCAAAATTCATGACAAATATCTATAATAAGTTTTCCATCCCTTTGCAAACATTGAAGATGTCTAATGTTTCTCGGGGGATACAATTGAAATATTCCCTCAACCTTCAAAGGGTCGACTCTTATACCCTCTTTGGAGACAATGAACCCTAATAAGTCACCAGAATTCATGCAAAAGATGCACTTGGGAGGATTTAATTTGACCAAATAATGGCGGCACCTTTAGAACACTAATCTAAAATGGTAGGAATGATGCATCCTCTTACAAGAATGAGCAGCAAGGTCATCCAAAAATACTTTGATAATTGATTTGAGATCATGGGAGATCAAGATCATAGCGCACTGAAAAGTGGCTCCAGCATTTTTAATGCTGAATGACATATTTCGATATGCAAAGGTAACCCAAGGACAAATAAAGGTAGTCTTATGTTGGTCCTCAGGTTTGATCTGTATCTTATTGTATCCAGAAAAGCCATCCATAAAGGAAAATACCTCGCTTCCCGCACACTCATCCAAAATCTGATCAATAAATGGTGTGGGAAAATTATCTTTAGGATAGGCATGATTCAAGTCACGGAAATCAGTGCATATGCATATCGTTCTCTGCTTCTTATCAACCAGAATGGGGTTTGAAACCCAATACGTCAAGGGAACCAGAATTCAATAGTTTTTCTATCTTAGCCTTAATTATGGGTGCTTTTCTAGGATTCATCGCATGCAAGAACTGTTGAACAAGATTAGCATTGGGATAAGTTTTAATTTCGTGCTCAACAATGCGAGGGTCGATACCTGGAATTTCTTTGTATGACCAAGGAAATACATCACAAAATTCTTTGAACAACTCGGTATACTCTTGAATATCAGCATGGGAACATTTTTCCCTGATATAGACATTCTCAATATTGCAAGGATCATGATAGATATTCATAGGGATGGTAGGAGATATATTCACCATGTTTCCAGTATCCATCAGACAAGGAGAGCTTAACGGAACCATGGGACTACCAATTCTCTCACTAAGAATATTCCTAAAGTATTCACACTCCAATCAGTCAAGCTTGGGAAGAAAATAAGATCTATGATGAAACTCTTCCCAAGGTGGCTCAACCCCAGACATAGCCTCAACAATAGCCTCATCTTACAAAAAAACACTATCAAGGAAGTCATGTGTGTGAGAAGACCGAACTTCCCATGCAGGTAGTATATATGGGTCCTCCTCTTCTGTCCATGAAGAGGAAGGACTAGGATCTGTAACACATCTGAGATTAGCTTGATATGCTATAATAGTTGCAGGCAATGGCATGTCCGTTCCGATGGGCTCATGCGAAGGACTCAGTGTAGGAAGAATCCAAGGATTTTCCATATGAGTGGTGCAAAAAGACACTGAACGCAAGGATGATGAAGCCTCACCGGAAGTAGACCTGATCATGAGAACAGGTGCCAGAAAACTAAATCATCCCATAAGGGAAGGGTACATTCCCACACCCACACTCCCAATTCCTAGCTGAGAGTGCGTGACAATCGGGACAGAAGCTCCCAAAGATGTGGTAACACATGGATTCTTGAATGACATTTGATCAATCATAACTATCTTCCCATTAAGTGGAAAGCATACAAATTTGAATAGAGAAGAAGCTACAGCTTGCATACTATACATCCAATTCCTACCCAGTAATAGATTGTAGTCAAGGGGTGCATCAACCACCTCGAACTTGATCTCAATAGTCTTCACTCCCAAACAGACCTTAAGAGAAGGAATAATGTCATGCAGCCAAAATGATATACCATCGAACGCAGTCAACATGGTAGTGGATTTAGATAACTCTGGGGAACCCAAACCCTTCCAACACACCAAAGACATCATGGAAGTAGCAACACCTTCGTCAATCACAGTGCATTTGACAGTCTTATTAAGACATTCTACATGAATCAAGAGAGACACATAGTAAGGAAAGGGAGGTTGTGGTCCCATGGTTTGAAATTTGATGACGGACAAAGAAATATCATCGTTAACACCAAGAGCAAAAATCAAATCTTTCCTTTGCGAAGGACAACTATGAAGTACTTTGAGTGCAGAGATCACACAAGGAGTGTGGCCTAAATCCTTGACAACAGAATAGTTTTGGGCGACTCAGGAATTAGGATTGTCCCCTGAATGCTTAAGGACTCCCGTAGGAATGAGAGGAGCAACTTCAGGTTTATCTATAAGTTTTTCAATATGCAAAGGACTCTTGGGTGGAGCAGGTTCCTTTCCAAGGTCTGGTTGTGACGAACCATAGTCCTTCAGACGAGTCACAACCTTAGCAGCATGCACCATGTTGATGCAACCATGACAACTACAATCTTTCGATGGATCTTGATCCCCGCTAGATTGATCATGTGTCCTTCAATTCATATTTTTATTATGAGGTAAAGGGTTAGTAAGCACAGCTGGGCCCTGCACTATGAACCTTGAGGCTTCATCTATCCAAGGGCACAAGTGAGTGAGGTGGTCCTCTTTACATAACTTGCAAGGAAACTTAACCTTACATTTAGGTTACTTGTCCCCCACATCATTTCAGGTGTTCTTGTCATTAGAATTGGAATTTCCATTATTATTCCCACCCTTATGATTTTTTTTACCCTTCTTCTTATTCCTTCCAGGTTGTTGGCTACACTTCTGGTCTGACGATTGTACATAAAAGCACACTCGCTGGTTGGGTGGGTTGAGATGAAGTCATGGCTTGTCCCGAATCATATTGGTTGATAGATAATTTACTGACCTATTTCACAACCGAATCCACAGGTTTATTATTCGTACAACCAACAATGCCATCGGCATGTGGTCCAGGTTTGACCTTAGGGTCGAAACTAGAACAGGGAGCATTATGAATGATCTCATATAACAAACCAGATTGAGCATAAATCAAGTCCAATTCGTGTGCCCTAAAAATGGCTTGTTCCTCTTTTTGAACTCCAGATGTAGAAATATCCTTCAATATATAAGGTAGTAATGAATTAAGGAACCACTCAAGGAGAAACTCTAGCGGTATGAAGGCTTTAGTCAATCTCTTCCGTCGATGCCACTCTTGGATATGGTCCAAGATATGCATGGTTTTATCTTGCCAAAATGTTGACAAGATTTCCGTAGCAACGCCGTAACGTACTAGTAACTGGAAGTGGTTGAGAAAAGTCATATATAGGTCATCGAACACAGTGAATTCCTCCCTAGGTAGCTCTTTGTACCATTTCGTGGCAGGCCCGGTGAGGGTGCATTGAAATAGCCTTAAACGGATTGAATATTTGTGTAAGGAGTTAGAAGGGCACCACAGGTGAAATGTAGTAACATATTCACTTGGATCTTATCTTGGTTTTCCCTGAAGCTTTGGAATGTCCAAGGGAAGCTTCCTAGCCACAGCTGTCCAAGCTAGGCCATAAGATACCAGATCGTTTGTTAGTTTCGACAAGTCAGGAAGATTTAACCTTGCGAGGAAAGTGAGCCTAGGTTGAGAAGGTCTATGAGGTGCTCCCTAATAATTTTGGTTCAAATAGGACTGATTACCATAACCACCATGGCCATGGCCATGGTATCCTTCTCCCGTTTGACCCATGTAGGGTGGCATGGAAGAACCATAATGTGGTGTACCTTGACTATTTGGGGCTACAAAGCCATAATTCATGGAGTAAGTGGGTTATTGATACCCATACCCATAATGTTAATAACTTTGTGCATACTAAGGTCCATAATATGGTCCATAAGAAGTCCCATGAGATGTCCCATGAGAAACTCCATAAGTAGGAATAGACGTTTCGGAAGTAAGAATATGACCTCCAGAAGTAGGAATACGACCTCCCGGCACAACAGGAGGTACTTGACTTTGAGACACAACTACCTGAGCAGTAGCAGTACACACACGACTCATAGCAACATTCCGGCCCAAAGGACCATGTGACTGTGTGGAAGGAATAACATTTGAAGAAATAGGAATAGGGGACGAAGGGACATGTGAAATCATGTAAGTGGTATTCCCTACAGTCACTCGTCTTGGCCCTGGTGTCCAAATAGGACTACTAGCACTAGGTCTAGGACGAACATGTGATGTGATCTCCACCATCGGGATGGCGGGTGCAATGTGACTTGAGTTCCCAAATCTCTCCACATGGAAGTTACTAGGAATGCCCCCAAGCATAATGTTAGGTTAAAAATTCGACTCGCTATGTGGTACTAAATCATGTGTAGGAATACCAGACATATCATTACTACCATAACTAGTGCTCACAGGTTCATGATGAGTCTCATCGACCGACATCCAATACCGACGACTTGTGGATGAGGGATCATACCTAGAGTGTGTAGGTATATCACGTGAAGGATCATACCCAGAGTGTGTAGATATATCAGGTGAAGGGTCATATGTAGGGGTAGGTTCTTCTTCTTCATTATTCAACCTCATGAAGTGAAGAAGGTAGCTCAAGAATTTCATCTTCATGATCTCCCATCGTGTGTGAATCAATGTGAGAAGTAGTCTGCCTGGACCATCTACTTCCCTCTCCCAAAGGAGGAGAAGATGTAGAAGGAAGAATTCTTGCTAAACAATGGGAACAGTGAGGTGTTGCACTCAAATCCATAATGAGGAAAAAAATGAAAAATACTCTTTAATTACGCAAACCCTAAGAAGGCTAACATGTACAGAGCATACACCAATATAATCTAAAGCCAATAACAAGCAAACAAAGTTAGGATATGTGAGGATATGTGAGCTCCTGAGTGAAGCAGGTATGTATCTCCTAGGAGAGGCTTGAGACTCCAATACACAACAAGCGGAGGTTCGTAACCAATTATTGTGGCCCTCAGCTTCAATGCATACATCGACTATGCTATCCAACCCAACCTGGCTAGGAGACCCATATAATAACCCCTGCAAAGTACCCCCTCGATAACCTAGGTAAGGTAACTAAGGTCACCTCAATATAATCAATGCTCAGGTGGATAGTCATAGGTGGGATTGAAGGTATGGGCATGGTAGCAAAGCCAAAAACTCTCGAAAGATCCCCCAAATACGAATACAATCCTGGAAATATCTTCTGTGCTACTTAGTTATGACTAGCGGTCATCCCAATCAATAACTGCTCAAACTGCCTCATGCTTAGCTCCCTTGTAAGAGGAAGATGATGAGAAACAATAATTATACCAAGGAATTTCACACTGTCACCTGGGCAGACACATACATGTTGTTGTTTAGTGGTCTTGGAGAATGTACTCACAATGAACTATTCCAAGACCCTAAAACCTAATCTTGTTGGTGTACCCTATCAAAGAAAATAGTGTAATCCATTTTAATTAAGCATTGATTTTATTTGGATTTATTACTCAAAAATGGTAGATGACCATGCAACCAATGGTGTTATGACACAACCCAAAGTAAAATGCACACCTAACAATCAATGCAAATGCATTGTGTCGAATGAAAAACAGGACATGCTACTATGAGAAATGAAATTTTTTCTTCAAATGACAAATGCAGTCATTTCTATATGAAAGCCTAACTAATACTTATCTAATCAAACCTAGTGCAAATACCATGCAAAGTGCAAAGTGCAATGCATAATGATGCAAAGAAGTAAATATTTTTGGATTTTTTGAATAAAAATGAGATACTAAAGGAACAAAATGATTCTACCACCCCCATACTCTACAAGCACAATCAAAAAACACTCACACAAAGTACTAAGGTAAAAGAAATCTAATGCACTAATCCCAAAACAAAAAATCGAAAATGCAATGACAAGAAAATTCTTAAAAAGGAAATTTACCCTTTAAAAAAAGTGTCTCTTGTCAGAAACAGAGGTGTATACAGACTCTAACATTATCAAAGGAGACTCAGTAATCATCGAAATTCACCTGGAAATAATCCATCTTCCTCTAAAAGGAAAAACTCAGTGGATATGCAACTGTTCGCAGTGGACCCACATATGTACGCAGATATAGCAGTAAAGGCCATGTGTATACGTGAATGTGAGTTAAAAACATGTGTACAGGAAGAAAAATGTATAAAAATAAAGGTAAATAGATAAACTGAGTCAAAATTCAAACCCATCAAACACTACTAGGAAAACATGCCCCCAGACCTGACTCAGAAACAGAGAGCAATTCAAGAACATTGAATGCCGATAAAAAACCCCCAAAGGACAACTACTAGGAACTCCCCAGTTGAGTAGCCAATTCTGTTAAGGAGAGAAATTCCTATGGCTTGGGGTACCACAACAGACAACTTGACTCCAGAAATAAATCCTTTCCTATATGCAATAGAAACCAAATATATAACACTAAAGGATCTTGATTCGTACCTTATTCCAGACGGTTGATGTAGATCCCCATTGAGCTTTCCAACTCCATCTTGAATTGACAAATTACTTCCTAAACATTCAATAAACAAGACAAGCATGCTATATATAATCATGTTATACCTACTCCAGCATATATAATCAATAACATATAAGCATTTCAAATCATCCATTGATCAAATATTCATTCAAATACACATTATTGGATAGGAAAAGATATTTCTATTAATATAAAATCATAGGTTACAATGAATAAAACTTCTATCGGCACGTCTGCGAATCAGAGAAACTGAGTTCCCCACTTGGGCCTCCACAAATTCAATCCTCCATATTTTGATAGCAAGCTTACAAGCAAAGGGAATGCTTGGGAAGAACACAAAAGTGCTCCAAGGGACAAAAGGATGCAAACTCAAGCACAAGTTCCGTCAACAATGGACTATAGTTCTCTTGCTCTCAATTCCTCATGCCTTCAATGTATCCAAAGGGTTCCTTATATAACTCTTCAATGGGGTAATGAAAGGTCGAATCCGAGCGATCTCAAGGCATAGGGAAGGATAGGAGACAAGTGATTTGGATCCACATCAAGCAAAACTACAAAAGAATTTGGCCTTTTGCACACATCTCGATGTAGGCAGTTTTAGGGGTCAAACCTGCGTATATACACAAGAAAGGGTTTAAAATTCGCGTATGGAAATTTTTGCATGTTTTTAGGGATGATCTTGGAAACATGAAAGGAACAAAAATGGTCCATGGGGTTTAAGGAGTCTGCAGAGGGACAGGGAAGGCCATAAAAATGTTATTCACCATGTGTGGTAAAATCAGCTATAACAAATGTGATTTGGCCATTGTTACCCAATGCAAAATTTGGGAAATTACACAAAAGCACTCCATATTTTGTCAAAGAGCTGGAAATATTCCACATTGGGGAGAAAAGCTTCCACAGGAATGATTCACAAGGAAAGGAGGCAGCTCATAAAGCTACTCACAAAGTAAATTTTGAGTATACTGATTACATAGACAAAGAAGAGCAAGTATTTAGAAATGTCTATAGTATAGACTCCTTTAGCAAGAAGTTGAAAGGAAAAGAATTTGGTGCTAAATGAAGTAGAAACAATAATCCAAAGCCATAAAAAAGAGATGAGGAAGCTACGAAGAGAGATCAAGAAGAAAGCACTTGTAGGCTTGCAGCGGGAGCAAAAAATTTATTGGTTGAAGAAGCAAAGAAGGATCAGGAAGAAGATGCTAAATGAAAGAGCATAGAGGATGTTCAAAAGAGAGTGGTAGAGTTGGAGAAGGCCTTGGCTAAAGGAGGTTCAAGCTTTGATCGAGGTATGTAGGTTATAGGAGGGAAAGGCTAGGATACTGACGAAGTTCAAGGTGGTGGAGGTTTAGAACAAAGCCCTATGCGGGCTAATATAGAGAAACTTCTAGCCACATCTAGAAGAATCCTACACTAGTAGAAAATGAAATATTAGTGACCAAAAAAATGACCAAAATCCGCATATCAATGACCACTTTTGATTTGGCGATCATTGGTGGCTAATTTACGGTCTTTTATTACGCGACCAAAATTTGTCATTTTTATTTTGGTCATTTATAACTTGTCAGTTGGTCATTAATTGGGTCATATATTTGGTCATTAATTTGGTCATATTTGAATCGATGAACAAATATATGACCACATTTATGACCAAATTAATGACCACATGGCAAACTAGAATATGACCAAATTTGGTCGTGTATTAAAAGACCGCAAATTAGCCACCAAAGCTGCTTTTTGGTCATTGATATGCGAATTTTGGTCGTTTTTTTGGTCATTTATATCTCATTGTTTGGTCACATGTCTCTCAATTTTTTATTTTTTTTTATATATGAATTTTGGTCATTAATATCATTTATTGGTCACTAATTTAGTCATTTTTAGTGGTTTTATGTGTGGTTATTATATTTTAGTAGTTTTAATGTTGTCCATTATTAATCAATACTAATTTTTAATATGGTATTATGTTTAAATTAAAAAGAGAATCATACATTATTTATCATCATCTAATACACATTTGAATTATGCAAATATAAAGTGCAACCATATAAGTTTTAAACAACACAAATTATATTATATGAAATGTCAAGTATTACAATAAATGAGTTTTCTCAAAAACTATCTCCATATAACTTTACATGAAAATCATCTAGTACACAGATGACTTTTCAAAATATTACATTGGCTAAACCATCCCACTTGTACTTTGTTGCTAAGCCATACTTGGATCCCACGACAGCTTCAAAACCATACTTAGCAGCTTGAAACCCTCAACAACAGGCTCTTCATACTCAATGGAAAATCATCAGCAACAAAATCTTCATACTCAATGGCCCACTTTTTGAGCTTTCTATCTATGCACGTGCTTTTGTATCCGCACTGCACGTGCTTCTGAGCTTTCTGAGCTTTATATCTGCACACGTGCTTCTGTATCCACATTGCAACAACCTCCCTCTTGATGTTTTTACAAAGCTTGCGAGTAAGGTTACCTACAAACAACACATGTTAAGCAATAAATTGTGTTGCTCAGTAAAAATAAAAAACAAATAACTGAAAAATGTACATAGTAATTTCACAAGATTTAACATGGCAAAAAGAAACAATTCCAACAAACAGTTATATATGTGCTTATTATAACATACAAAAACACTTCTAATACCTCTGCTTCTGAGCTTGTTGAGCTTTATATCTGTGCATGTGCTTTTGTATCCACATTGCAGCAGCATCCCTCTTCATGTTTTTACAAAGCTTGCGAGTAAGGTTACCTGCAAACAACACATGTTAAGCAATAAATTGTGTTGCTCAGTAAAAATAAAAAACAAATAATTGAAAAATGTACATAGTAATTTCACAAGATTTAACATGGAAAAAAGAAACAATTCCAACAAACATTTATATATGCACTTATTATAACAAATACAAAAAGACTTCTAATACCTCTGAAGGAAGTCCAACTCCATTGTATTACCTAATAGCTCTTTCATGGATATGATGGCTTCCGTAAAAGTTCAATACTTAACAACCTGTTGGGTTTTTACAAATATTCTAAAACATTACTAGTAGTTTTCATCTCCCTAAAATTTACTAGGAACCTTTATTTTAGTAAAAATGTGTTTGGTTACATATAATGGGATGCAAAATTATTTATCTCAAGAAAATGTTTTCAAATTTGTAATAATCTCCTGGCTGCTGAATTCATCTTTATCATCACTTACAGTAACTATCACTATATTTGGACTTTGTGAAGGGAAAACATCTTCTCTTCCATAGCTGGAAGGACTCCTCCCCATATTTTCACTTCCATCATAGACAATCCCTCGCAATATCAGTGTCTTATGCATTCCTCCAATCATCTCTTCATAGATTGTATCTCCTTTTTCCCCGGAAACACATACATATTGGCTATATCCAAGCCCCACTGTACAGGGACCTGCAAATCACCAAATCTAACTTTTAGTAATACAGATCTTGCTCAACAAGAATTTATTGCATGGGCTCCGTTTGAGCAAGAAGTGCTTAACATGAACTTTCCAAAGACCAAATATATCCAATTAAATTTAGAGGTGTTTGTGCCAGAAATTGTTTCCAAGGCTAAAGAAACAATCCAACACAATCTCAAATAAAACTCAACAAAGTAAACCAGTTTTTAGGGTTTTTGGAATGTTTTCTTGGTTGTAAATTTGGTGATCAACAGGGATTACACTCATGATCTAAACAAGAACTGAATTATAAACAAGTAAAGACAAATATGCATCATATAATCAACAAATATCAATTAGAATATAATCTTAAAGTTAATTCAAGGCTGGAAAGCATCACAAGTAAAGAAACCATGAACCAGCAATGAATATATCAGTCCAGTAGCTAAACAAACTCAAAATGAAGCTAAAACATATAATGAAGGGTATAAAGTGTCATATATTTCATAGTCTGTCATCAAATGCATACAAGAGTTATGATACTTAGCTCACAAACAAGTCCAATAGACCTCCTGAAGTTCTCCCAAAAATTGAACCCCCCTAATGACTTTCCAATCTCTCTAAATACTGCTTTTACAAAATTAGTTGGGGATCAAAACCCTAACTTCCCTCAACCAATTCGATGGGATAAAGTCAAGTTTACAATATTACAAAATATGATATTTTCCAAAAATAGTAAACAACTAACTAAAAAATGTTTCTCAAAAAAAAGATAACAAGTAACTGATTCCATAACTAACTCATAGGTCCTTTGCTGCCTCAGCTAGAAAATCTATGCCATCCAATGCTTGAGATTTCTTCTTAGCTCGCCTCTGTTCATCTTCCATGCTTGCTAGTCTTCTGGTGAGCACTTCATTTTGCTTCTGTAGGTTCTCCACAATCACCTTCAATTCTGCACAGTGTAGATCAGTGGTTCTTTTTCTCTTCAAGGCCTCCTTAGATACTGTTGTCAATTCCTGAAAATGTTCATTAACATCCTGTAGATCTTCTCTAAGACTTATGTTTTCCATCATCAGCCCATCATTGACCTCTTGCATGTAATTCATCTGCTGTTTGTACTGCTTAATAGTTTTTTGCAAGTTTTCCTTATCTGAATCAAATGACATCCCTGTCATGATCTCTTGTTCATAACTGGGCATCCAAGGTATGTCAAACTTCTTAAAAATGTCTGCATCTTCATTTAGCAGGTCTATGGAAATTGCCTCTTCAAGTATAACTTCATATTTCATAGATTGACCTTCAACATAAGGAACCTCAGCTTCTTTTGCTTGTTGTTGCTCTAAAATTTCATTCTTTATTTAAAAAAACATGGTAGATAGTTTAGGCTCAGGCTCGCCTAACTCCTTTTCTGACTGTGATGATCTTTTTACTTTTATAGGATGAGAAGAGGAATCTTTGGAAACTGATTTTCCCTTGCTTTTAATGCTCATTGTGTCAATTTATGGTTCTTCACCTGAGGAAATATCATCTAAGACAGTCACTTCCTTGATATTCAATTTAGGGTCAAGCAACTTCTTCAAATTAACCTTAATTTATTCTTAGGCCTAGTTTTAGGCCTCCATCCTGGTGCTAATTCTCCTAACATTTTCATAGTTCTTCCCTGATGCTTGACAGAAGCAAATTCCATCACTTCAAGTCTGTTTTTCTTTCTGCTAGGCCTGACTGCTTTATTCTCCAAAGAGGAAAATTCTCTGCATGCTTCAGCTTTAACTTTAATTTTAGTAATAGGTTGATCCTCTTCTAACAAATACCCCTCATCCTTTGACAGGATGGTGATGGGACTCCTCTGCTGGGTCTGAAACTTCTCTTCATGTACAGCAACCTCTTCTATAACAACAGCTTTAACTTCATTGGAGTCCTCTGCAGGTGCCATGTGCTACACATGCTACCTTTTTTCATCTGCAAACAATGAGTATTGACTTTTAGTATCAGCTATAAACACTTTAGGTTCACTGTCATCTTTCATAGCCTCTAATGCTTCCTCCAGCTTAACTTATGTCTTCTCCTTATATTTCACCTTCTGGCCTAATTTATTTATTAGTACTTTCTCTTTGTCTGCTTGCTTCTTGGTTTGCTGATCCTCTTGGTTAACCTGAAAGCCAGACCAGAAGAGAAACAAATCCCAAGTTTTCCCTTCCTTCTACAAGACAGTACTAATGATCAATTTGATTAGTCCATGGTGGAATATAGATTGTGATGTATGGTCTTCATGCCCCTTAACCCTACTAGACATATTCGGCAGGATTTTGTACAGGAATAAGGGAAGACGCATCTTGGACACACCCACCATATGCTGAAGAAATCTGAAGTGGTACTTGAAAACATATGCATATCTGCCCTCACATGTTATATAGCTCTACAAAATTCTGATGGGTTCTACCCACTCACTTCTAAAGTTTTGGATCAATATGCCCTTGCTCCAATCTAGGGAAACATTAGGTAACAAATACCTCTGAGCATCAAAGGTAAAGGGCAGTTTTTTAAACCACATTTCCACTTCATTCTTTATTCCTGTAGCCTCTGCAACCAAATCCACTGTCAGCTTAAAATTTAAAGTTTCAAAAACTATCATATCCTACTTATAGCTTTCAACAAATTGATGGGAAACCTCAGAATTGTATCCATCGATCCTTTTTAAGAAATTCAGCCACCCAGCCTGCTGGAAAAGTTCAACACACCTTGGGAGTTTCTCAATCCAACTTATATCAGTAGGTTCAGCCCTATTTACCTTGCCACTCTTACCCATTTGTCTTCAATAACTGGAAATTGTATGACTTTAGGGTTCAATTGATGACCTAGCAGATGTTGTTTCTTCTCCAAACTTCTTAGGTTTCAATAACTTGACTTCCTCAATCCTTTCTGAATGATTCTTCTAGTTTACTAATACAGGTTAGGTTTTATCACAGGTATAAGTGGTGTAGGTCATTCAGAGTACTCCAGCCTCTTCACTGCAACTGATTATGAAACCTAGTTATCAATCAATTTGTTTGTTCAAATAGATGACCATCTCCAACATGCATAAAAAACCTCTGTAATAATACCAAAATTAACCCTCGAACCCTTCTGGTGTCACCTTATGAACAATTTCTGCACAGTAATACTTTGCAAATATGATCTCTCGTACAAGTTTCTCAGATTAACTAAAAACTGTTTATGAAAACTAGGTATTATGCACACTGCTCATTCAAATATCAGACCCTCTTTGGACTGTATAAAGAGAACCCTGTGTTGTAATGACAAGGAAGACAACCTCATGCTCTGTTCATTTTTCTGTTTCGGCTTGACTTCAACACCAAACTAATCATCTCTTCTACCATGCATTAAAACTAGGTCTTTAGGCTATCTCATATGTTCAACTCCTTCATTACATTTTGCACAAGTAGAAGACTTATTTATGAAGTTGGACATCATAAAATGCACAGTTTTTCACATCACCATACTTTCAAGCTTTGACAGGGTCATCCTCAAATGGAAACTGATATTTTTCAGCTAACCACTCAGCAACACTCTTAGACTTATTATCTCCTTGACATGGATGGTGTTTAGAGCATATATTAACATTTTGTTTAAACAATTTTGATAAAACAACGTTCACCAAGAAATCCCCAAATTATCAATCAATAATGGCTTATCACGGAATACCTCTTTAATGCTCAACTGCAGTTGCTCCAAAACACTCCTCGTGCTGTTTGAGTACCGACTTGAAGAATATGGGTGTCTTTCAGCGTTCAATTTGACTTTAAGTGCCGAGATCAGGAAGCCCTAATTTCTTGTGTGATTATGAAAACCCCGACCATGCTCTGTAACAACGATTCCAGTTTTTGGGCAGATATTGTTGGTCCACTTAAGTCTTCAGCTTCGAAATGGAGGTAAGGAACGATTCCCCTCACGTCAAACTTAGTTTCTGCCTGGACCTGTCATGATAGACTACATTCAGCTAATGATGACCACGATACCTTCTATGACTTGAAACCACCTGTTCTCATGATGCTCACTGAATCCACATGTAGCACAAAACCCTCAAATCACGCGATTAGTCACTCAAAATTCATAATCATTCAAAAATTTGGCTAAAAGATCGGAGAAACTAACAGTCGTGATATTCTTGTAGCACTCCTTTGTTAATTTCGGGCACTTGCACTACAAGAATAAATTTAACTCTATTTTGGCGCTGTTTTACAAATTTTTTCCATTTTGAATGCAAGTTAGGTGATGTTTGAATAATGACTATGCTCATAATATGATTTGTGAGTCCACTATTCAATATAATGACTTTTAAAAACCCTTCAAAACCTAAAGGGGGAAAAAACAATAATAAATCTAAAGGAAAAAAAGTTGAAAATCTCAGTAAATACCAAAAATTCCTATAGTAAATGAAAGGATAAAATCAAAGAAATAAACAATCTAGAGTAAAAATGACAATCAAATATAAAAATGTAAGAAACAAGTTCTTGACATAACATCTCGCTCCAGCTGCGGGATGAAGACCTCCTTGCGAGGCTTCAAGAACCTGTAGACCAGTGCCTTCTATCTGCTTGTCTGCAAAACTTCCATTGGGATATGGAGTCTTTATTATGCTTCACTCACACCGGTATGTACAATGAAAAAGTGAAAATCCCCTTATAGACTATAAAAATGTTTGAGGAATCGCCCATTAACAAGACTGGACAACTCCTCACCTTCCAATGGCTGTAGGATAAAAGTATTATTTTCCAAAACTTTTGACACTAGGAAAGGGCCAAACCAAATATTGTCAAAATTACCATGCTTACCCTTTTGCTCCTTTCTTGCATCCCACCTTAGAACCATCTCACCAACTGAGAAAGTATTTTCTTTAATGTTCCTATCAAACCTGTTTTTAATATTGGATCTGTACAACTGTGCTTTTTCATCCACCTTTTCCCTACTCTGCTGTAACTCTATCATTTCAAAGATTCTCCTCTGCATATCATTTGGCTCCTCCTGAGAATTCTGGAGAAACTTCATCACTGGAATCCCCAATTGAACAGGGAAAACTGCCTCTGTACCATAAACTAACTGAAAGGGAGAAGTCCCAATTGCTTGTTTCACCGTGATCCTATCATCCCACAATGCATATTTCAGCATTGAATCCCATGATCTTTTATTATGCTTGAGAAGCTTCTTAATACTCTGAATAATGTTCTTATTAGAGGATTCAGCCAAACCATTACCCTGAGGATAGTAGGGAGTTGAATACTTTAGTATGATGCCATTTCTTTCACAAAAGGCCTCCATTGCCTTGGATTTGAAAGCCTTTGCATTGTCTGTCACTAATTTCTGAGGATAGCCAAACGTACTTAGGATATTTTCCTCAATGAACTCCATGATGACTTTATCTATAGAATTCCTAGTAGGGATGGCATCCACCCATTTAGTGAAAAAATCTGTTGCAGTAAGAATCCAATGGTGCTGTCCTGAGGATGCTGGGTTTATTTCTTCAATAAAATCCAGACTCCATTGCTAAAAAGGGGCACTGATTGCAATAGGATTCAAGGGAAAAGACAGCAATTTTTGTTTTTCAGCAAACTTCTGATAAGGGACACAGGCTCGCACATGCTGATAAACATCTACAAACAAGGAGGGCCAATAGTATCCAGCTCTTAAAATTCTGTAGGCTGTTGTCTTCCAATATTTGTGCCCCCCACAAGCACCCTCATGAGATTCATAAATCACTCCTTCGATCTCTGATTTGTCCAAACATCTGAGGAGAATACCACCTGGGTCCTTCCGGAACAACTGTTCTTCCACTAGAGAGTACTTCGTAGATTTCAAATTTAAATATCTACCAGCCTTCCTATCCATATGGTCAGGATATTGCAAAAACAATAGAAAATGAACAATGTATGCATACCATTCTGATGATGAATAGTAGTCCATGATTTTCTCTTTTTCCAGTATTGCTTGATCTTCTTCAGGCACTAATTCTTTAGCCATGACATGCAATCCCAGTGCATGACAATTTGATTCAGCCAACATATTGGCTAAACCTTGTCCCTTGACAAGCTTGGTAGGTTTGATCTCTACATCATACTCCATAATCTTTGCAATCCACCTGCCTCTTTTCCCTTCACTATCAGGCTATGTTAAAACATCTTTTATAGCAGAATTTGGGACAAATGAAATAACTTTTGAATGCAGAACATAAATTCTAAAAAATTTCAAAGCCTTTACCAGTACATAAGCCTGCTTTTCCAATATACTGTACTTCATCTCAGAATCTCTAAGATTTTTACTGAAGAAGGCAATAGGCTGTTCCAATCCTTCTTTATTCTTCTGAAGTAAGACATCTGCAATTGTGTCTTCTGATGCAAATGAGAAAGTAAGGAATTCTTTGGTAAAATCTGGACTTACCAATACATGTGCTTCAGTAAGAGCTACTTTGATTTTCTCAGATGCAGCCTTTGCCTCAGAAGTCCACCTGACTTCTTGATCCTTCTTCAGCATGGTTGTGATTTGTTTAATGGTTTAAGCAAAGTTGGGTATAAACAACCTTAGAAAATTTATTTTTCCAACGAATGATTGAACATCCTTTTTACTCCTAGGTAAACTAATCTTCAGCATAGATTTCACTCTTTCACGATCTATTCTGATGCCATCAGCAGACACCAAGTGGCCAAGTAGTTTACCTTCTTGCACAGCAAAATGTGACTTCTTTGGATTTAGAGACAGGCCAAATTTTCTGCATTTTAGGAAGGTCTGCCTCAAATGCTTCAAATGCTCATCATCTAACTGTGATAAAAGAGTAATATCATCCAAATAGATAACCACAAACTTATCTTTTTCTCCCACCAAGGCAATGTCCATAGCTCTCTGAAAGGTTGCTCCAGCATTCATCAGGCCAAAAGGTATCTTGTCATACATGAATGTCCCCCAGGGAGTTGTAAAGGTTGTCTTCTCCCTATTATCAAGGTTCATAGAAATCTAATTGTACCCTGAGAAACCATCTACCATAGAGATCCTTTGTGCCCCAACTACTTGCTGCAATACCTGTTCAATCTTAGGAAGAGGATAGTTGTCTTTTAATGAAGATCCGTTCAGGTTTACAAAATCAACACATAATCTGATTTCTCCATTCTTTTTTCTGACAGGAACCAGATTTGCTACCGAAGAAGAATACCTGAGAGGCACTATGATCTTGGCATCCAACAGCTTCTTTACTTCCTTTTCAATCACAGGAAACAAAGCTAGGTTAATCCTCCTTAGTTTCTGTCGGAAAGGTTTAACATTTGGTTTTAAGGGAACCTTATGCTATATGATTCCTGTATCATAAGTTCTTAGTTCCTCATAAGACCATGCAAAAACATCTACATGCTCCTTTAACATTTTGATATATCTGTTTCTTTGTTCAGCTGTCAAGGATTTAGAAATTTTGACCATTTTTGGATGTTCTGCAGAACCAATATTGTAGTCCACTACATTGTCTTCTAAAGATTGAACAATAGGCTTTGAAGGTGTATCATCTTTTGTAAATATTCTTTCAAGAGGTACCAAACCTTTGGGAATGAATTTTCTCTTTAGCTCAATAATTTTATGTCTAGCAATCTCATCTTCAACAAACTCATCTACATGTCCCTCTTATTCATCCTCATCCTGATCAATCAAGAAATTTGAAAATTCATCGGTAAGCTCAAGGAACCTTTTAATCTCAACATCATCTTCAAACACTTTCCATTTCTTCACATTATCAGGTACACAGGGTCTGTACCTCACCTCTATGGGATACCTTAACTGAGTGGTCTTAGGGATTCTGAAGTGTGTGGCAGCCAAGGTCAAAGAATTTGCAGTCTCATTGTGATTCCTTGGAATATGAGTGATATTAAATGCTACAAAATAATTTTCAAGCATATCCCATACATCATTCTGATAAACTTTCAACAAACCCTGCTTCACTTGATAGTTGCTCTTCACCTGTTGAACAACCAATTTGGAGTCGCCAAATGCAACAATCTGCTGAATGCCCAAGTATTTAGCAGATTTCAATCCTAGTAACAGAGCCTCATACTCAGCAGTGTTGTTAGTGGTAACAAACTCCAACTTATACATGAGCTTCACTGTTTGACCTCTAGGGGAAATGAAAAGAACTCCAGCTCCAACACCCTCTTTGCATGAGGATCCATCAAAATACAATTGCCACAGTGCATCTTCCTCCTCTCTGCTATGTTTTATTGGTTTTTCTTTTTCCACTTGTAACATACCAGCAGAATTATCCTCCTCACTGAAATGTAACATGCACGCACCAAGATCTTTATCAACAGAGTACAGTGGGTGATTGGTGGCGTTTTTATCATCTGTCACTATGTAAGCAAACTGCAGCTCTCTGTACAACCTTTTATTTTCTCCACCAAACACAGGAATGGTGGCATATGAAAGGTCCATTTGTAAGGTTCCTCCAACCTTCTTTGCCCAAGACCTAGATAGAAGTAAACCAAACTTCGGTGTTATGTCAGCTACCACAACATCCATTATCACACTTTTCATGGGCAACTGAACCAGGATAACTACCATGTCTTTTATTACACCTAGACATTTCACTGCTCAGGAATCAAAGGCATACAGATCATGGTAAGGTTTTGTAATACCCAAGCCCAGAGCTTCCATAACAACCTTTGGCATCAAATTGTGGGATGCTCCTGAATCTAAAAGACAATTATGAATCATTTGCTCATGGAATGTCAGGGTGACATAGAAAGGAGGTGAAGCACCAGCCTAATTTTTAGTTTTTTCAGCTAGGGCTGATCCAATGAAGAATCTAGGGTTTTCTTCTTGCAATTAACTGTGTCTGAAACAGGTCGATTACTTGCTGAATTTATCACTTTCAGAACTGTTTCTTTATATGAAGGATTCTTTATTAACTCAGTCAAAGGTACAGGAATCTTTAATTTTCCTAATTCATTCTCCAAACTGAAATTCTGGACAACTTTGTTTACCTCTTCAACCTCTGGAGTCTTCTTTTATTTTTTTGCAACTTGCCTTTTTTCTGGCACAGGATTAGATGCTTGTTTAGCAGGAACAGTTGCAGCAGGAACAATTGCTTTCTTCTTCGGGGCTTGTACCACCTGTTTTGGGCCTGATCTGAGATTTATAGTTTTCTTGAGTCCATTCTGATGTACAGTAGTAGTTACAGCAGTCTTTTCCAAATCCAAGTCATCCTCAGCTTCAAACATGTCAGCATCATAATATTCTGTATTCAGAAATTCTTCCTTAGTAACAAAACCTCCAGAGAATCCTTCTCCAAAATGATTCATATCTTGATCAGTCTCAGTCTCTTCAAAGAGAAGCTCTTCATCAACTTCTTCCTCATCAGGTACATTTTTCTGAAGAGGTGGTGGTACTCTTTGATCCTCATTTTCTCTCCTTTCTCGTTGGATATCATTGTTCCTTCGTTCTCTAGGTATAAAACGGGGAGCAAATTGCCTTCTGAACTGATTCTGATTATTTGGATTTTGTTCTCCTTTTGGAGTAGGCTTGCTGGAATTTTTCTCGAGCTCTAATTTATTCAGTTTTGCAGTGAGGATCTTCACCAGTTTAGCCATTTCATCAATATTCCCCTCAGCAGAATGAGGAGTAGCATTTCCTGAAGTTGCCTCCTTCTTTCCTTTTCTGTCATACAGTTGCTGAGCTGTTTCCTTCTTTAGTCTATTTGAAGCCAGTATGTTGTATTCTACCTGCAGTGCTGCATCCTACATATTCAACAAAGAGATAGGCCTCCTCTCTCTTAGTAATAGAGAGAATTCGTGATCAAAAGCATTTGCATATGTCAGTTTAGCTAATGTTTCTGTAGGCTTTATCTCAGCAGGAATTCTACTGTACATCTTGTTGAATCTTTTTGAAAAATCTACCAATGTTTCATCTTTCTTTCTCCTAAGAGCTCCAAATTATGTTATGTAATAGGTGTGGTCTTTTGTATCAGCCCATTGTCTCATAAAGACATAACGAAGTTCTTCAATAATAGTGATAGAGTTAGCAGGTAACTCTCTGAACCATTTCCTCACATCTCCATCAATACTCTGAAAAAACACTCTCATCCAAACATCCTTATGCTCAATATTTTGATTGTCAGCATAACTGAGGAAAGCTTCCCAATGTTCCTCAGTAGTGTTTTCCCCCTGTCCAATGAACCTAGGAATATATTTCTGATAGTCACCCCCAGGAAGTGCATTTAAAGGTTGAGGTAAGACCAATGGTGCATATCTTGCTGCAACCATGCGGTCAATCATGTCTATGGGAGGGTTTTGGGATGCCATTTTTGGACTGACTGGTTTTGAAGATGAATAAGCTTGGCTAGAAACTGACTGAAAAGAGCCTTTACCTAATTTCAAATGAAAAAGAGGTATTTTACCTGGAGAGGCAGCTTTGGCTTTTATGAAGGATGAAGGATTGGTAAATATTTGGAAACTACCATCAGGAATAGTTGGTTTTAACCAAGGTGAATTTTCTTCCTCTTTTCCTAACAAAGTTGAATGTGATAAGTCACCCAACTGATCAGGGTCACACAGGGCTGGTAAATATTGTGACCTTCTAACTTTTCTTGTTGTTTTCAGTATTTGTTCAGGGTCTGAAACCCCTGAATGTAATGGTGAAGTAGGTCTGTTCCTGGTTCCCACTCCTCTAGTAGCCACTGTGTCAAAATTTGGTGAAAAATAGCCTTATAAAAAGCTGGTTTAAGTCCACCTCTTAAAACTAGTAAAAATGATAAGTATCACAGGGAAATATATCTTCAATTTCATTCCCCGGCAATGGCACCAAAAATTTTTCTGCCAGAAATTGTTTCCAAGGCTAAAGAAAAAAGCCAACACAATCTCAAATAAAACTCAACAAAGTAAACCAGGTTTTAGGGTTTCTGGAATGTTTTCTTGGTTGTAAATTTGGTGATCAACAGGGATTACACTCATGAGCTAAACAAGAACTGAATTATAAACAAGTAAAGACAAAGATGCATTATATAATCAACAAATATCAATCAGAATATAATCTTAAAGTTCATTCAGGGCTGATAAGCATCACAACTAAAGAAACCATGAACCAGCAATGAATATATCAGTCCAGTAGCTAAACAAACTCAAAATGAAGCTAAAACATATACTGAAGGGTATAAGGTGTCATATATTTCATAGTCTGTCATCAAATGCATACAAGAGTTATGATACTTAGCTCACAAACAAGTCCAATAGACCTCCTGAAGTTCTCCCAAAAATCGAACCCCTCTAATGACTTTCCAATCTCTCTAAATACTGCTTTTACAAAATTAGTTAGGGATCAAAACCCTAACTTCCCTCAACCAATTCGATGGGATAAAGTCAAGTTTACAATATTACAAAATATGATAATTTCCAAAAATAGTAAACAACTAACTAAAAAATGTTTCTCAAAAAAATATAACAAATAACTGATTCCATAACTAACTCATAGGTCCTTTGATGCCTCAGCTAGCAAATCTATGCCATCCAATGCTTGATCTTTCTTCTTAGCTCGCCTCTGTTCATCTTCTATGCTTGCTAGTCTTCTAGTGATCTCTTCATTTTGCTTCTGTAGGTTCTCCACAGTCACCTTCTATTTTGTACAGTGTAGATCAGTGGTTCTTTTTCTCTTTAAGGCCTCCTTAGATACTGCTGTCAGTTCCTAAAAATGTTCATTAACATCCTGTAGATCTTCTCTAAGCCTTTTGTTTTCCATCATCAGCCCATCATTGACCTCTTGCATGTAATTCATCTGCTATTTGTATTGCTTAATAGTTTTCTCCAAGTTTTCCTTATCTGAATCAAATGACCTCCCTGTCATGATCTCTTGTTCATAACTCGGCATCCAAGGTATGTCAAACTTCTTTAAAATGTCTGTGTCTTCATTTAGCAGGTCTGTGGAAATTTCCTCTTCAGGTATAACTTCATCTTTCATAGACTGACCTTCAACATAAGGAACCTCATCTTCTTTTGCTTGTTGTTGCTCTAAAATTTCATTCTTTATTTCAAAAAACATGGTAGACAGTTTAGGCTCAGGATGGCCTAACTCCTTTACTGACTACGATGATCTTTTTACTTTTGCAGGATGAGAAGAGGAAGCTTTGGCAACTGCTTTTCCCTTTCTTTTAATGCTCATTGTGTCAATTTCTAGTTCTTCGCCTGAGGAAATATCATCTAAGACAATCACTTCCTTGATATTCAATTTAGGGTTAAGCAACTTCTTCGAATTTAACCTTAATTTACTCTTAGGCCTAGTTTTAGGCCTCCATCCTGCTGCTAATTCTCCTAAAATTTTCACAGTTCTTCCTTGATGCTTGACAGAAGCAAATTCCATCACTTCAAGTCTGTTTTTCTTTCTGCTAGGCCTCACTGCTTTATTCTCCAAAGAGGAAAATTCCTTGCATGCTTCAGCTTTAAATTCAGTTTTAGTAATAGGTTGATCCTCTTCTAACAAATACCCCTCATCCTCTAATAGGATGGTGATGGGACTCCTCTGCTGGGTCTGAAACTTATCTTCATGTACAACAACCTCTTCTGTAACAACAGCTTTAACTTCATTGGATTTCTCTGCAGGTGCCATGTGCTGCACAAGTTTCTTTTTGTCTTCTGCAAACAGTGAGTATTGACTTTTAGTATCATCTGTAAAAACTTTAGGTTCACGTTCATCTTTCACAACCTCTAATGCTTCCTCCAGCTTAACTTCTATCTTGTCCTTATATTTCACCTTCTGACCTAATTTCTTTATTAGTACTTTCCCTTTGTCTTCTTGCTTCTTGGTTTGCTGATCCTCTTGGTTAACCTGAAAGCCAGACCAGAAGAGAAAGAAATCCCAAGTTTTCCCTTCCTTCTGGAAGACAAAACTAATGATCAATTTGATTAGTCCATGGTGGAATATAGATTGTGATGTATGGTCTTCATGCCCCTTAACCCTACTAGACATCTTCTGCAGGATTTTGTATTGGAAGAAGGGAAGCCTCATCTTGGACACACCCACCATATGCTGAAGAAATCTGAAGTGGTACTTGAAAACATATGCATATCTACCCTCACATGTTATGTAGCTCTGTAAAATTCTGATGGGTTCTACCCACTCGCTTCTGAAGTTTTGGATCAATATGCCCTTGCCCCAATCTGGGGAAACATCAGGTAACAAATACCTCTTCGCATCAAAGGTAAAGGGCAGTTTTTTAAACCACATTTCCCCTTCATTCTTTATTCTTGTAGCCTATGCAACCAAATCCACTGTCAGCTTAAACTTTAAAGTGTCAAAAACTATCATATCCTGCTTATAGCTTTCAACAAATTGATGGGAAACCTCATAATTGTATCCATCGATCCTTTTTAAGAAATTCAGCCACCCAACCTACTGGAAAAGTTCAACACACCCTGGGATTTTCTCAATCCAACCTATATTAGTAGGTTCATCCCTATTTACCTTGCCACTCTTACCCATTTGTCTTCAATAACTAGAAATTGTATGACTTTAGGGTTCAATTAATGACCTAACAGATGTTGTTTCTTCTCCAAACCTCTTAGGTTTCAATAACCTACCTTGCTCAATCCTTTCTGAATGATTCTTTTAGTTTACTAATATAGGTTAGGTTTTATCACAGGTATAAGTGGTCTAGGTCATTCAGAGTACTCCAGCCTCTTCAGTGCAACTGATTATGAAACCTAGTTATCAATAAATTTATTTGTTCAAATAGATGGCCATCTCCAGCATGTATAATAAACCTGTGTAATAATACCAAAATTAACCCTCGAACCCTTCTGGTGTCGCCTTATGAACAATTTCTGCACAGTAAGACTTTGCAAATATGATCTCTGCTACAAGTTTCTCAGATTAACAGAAAACTATTGAAGAAAACTAGGTATTATGCACACTGCTCATTTAAATATCAGACCCTCCTTGGACAGTATAAAGAGAACCATGTGTTGTAATGACAAGGAAGACAACCTCATGCTCTGTTCATTTTTCTATTTCAGCTTGAATTCAACACCAAACTAATCAGCTTTTCTAGAATGTAATAAAACTAGGTCTTCAGGCTATCTCAGATGTTCGGCTCCTTCATTACGTTTTGAACAAGTAGCAAACTTATTTATGAAGTTGGACATCATAAAATGCATAGTTTTTCACATCACCATACTTTCAATATTTGACAGGGTCATGCTCAAATGGAAACTGATATTTTTCAGCTAACCACTCACCAACACTCTTAATCTTCTTATCTCCTCGACAGGGATGGTGTTTAGAGCATATATTAACATTATGTTTAAACAATTTTGATAAAACAACATTCACCAAGAAAGCCCCAAATTATCAATCAATAATGGCTTATCGCGGAATACCTCTTTAATGCTCAACTGCAGTTGCTCCAAACCACTCCTCGTGCTATTGGAGTACCGACTTGAAGGATACATGTGTCTTTCAACGTTCAATTTGACTCCAAGTGGCAAGATTAGGAATCCCTAATTTCTTGTGTGATTATGAAAACCTCGACCATGCTCTGTAACAACAATTCTGGTTTTTGGGCAGATATTGTTGGTCCACTTAAGTCTTCAGCTTCGAAATGGAGGTAAGGAATGATTCCCCTCATGTCAAACTTAGTTTCTGCCTGTACGTGTCATGATAGACTGCGTTCAGCTAATGATGACCACGATCCATTCTATGACTTGAAACCACCTGTTCTCATGATGCTCACTGAATCCACACGTAGCACAAAACCCTCAAATCACGCGATTAGTCACTCAAAATTCGTAATCATGCAAAAATTTGGCTAAAAAATCGGAGAAACTAACAGTCACGATATTCTTGTAGCGCTCCTTTGTTAATTTCGGGCACTTGCGCTACAAGAATAAATTTAACTCTATTTTGGCGTTGTTTTACAACTTTTTTCCATTTTGAATGCAAGTTAGGTGATGTTTGAATAATGACTATGCTCATAATATGATTTGTGAGTCCACTATTCAATATAATGACTTTTAAAAACCCTTCAACACCTAAAGGAGGAAAAAACAATAATAAATCTAAAGGCAAAAAAGTTGAAAATCTCAGTAAATACCAAAAATTCCTATACTAATTGAAAGGATAAACTCAAATAAATAAACAAACTAGAGTAAAAATGACAATCAAATATAAAAACGTAAGAAACAAGTTCCTGACATAACAAGAGGCAAAGAACTATCTATAATTTTATCACCTTAAAGCTTGAGAGCTTGAAGCATGAAGAGGCAGCAAACATAGTCGAGAACAATTTTGAGAGTAAAGCACATGGAATCTTAAACCTCTCATTCTCAATTTCCGTCTCAGCTCATGTGCTTTGGGTGCCTGGAAAAATAGTACCCAAGTAAAATCTTTAAAATATGGCGAGAAGTGCTTAACATGCACTCGCCAAAGACCAAATCCATCCAATTAAATTTGGAGGCAAAGAACTATCTAGAATTGTATCACCTTAAAACTTGAGATCTTGAAGCATGAAGAGGAAACACACAACTGGGAACAATTTTGAGAGTAAAGCACATGGCATCTTAAACCTCTCATTCTCAATTGCCATCTCAGTTCATGTGCTTTGGGTGCCTGGCAAAACAATACCTAAGTAAAATCTTAAAAATATGATAGGACTAATCAATATTCAAAGATAGTCCTGAATCCTGATTCTATTATACTAATAGAGAGTTGTCACGGCTCCCTAGTATTTGGAATAAATAAAGTTAGCTCTTGCACTCCTTTCTAAAAAATTGTTAGCAACGCCGTTTTAATGTCATGGAGTTGGAGCTAGTAAACAGGTGCCTTAATCAACAAACAATATTTTTCTAGATTTTCAGGAGGCTAAATACCACTCCTATAGTGACATAGAACATATACCAGTTACTAAAAATGACATCTAGAATTGAATCTTACAGTGGATATATTATTGACTGTATTGGCTAAGCAATGGGGGTTAGATGCTTCGGCATTCTCCATTAGGAATAGAGAATTCTGTGGACCTCTAAGTTTTCTCATGCTTTTTTCTCAGCCCCTCTGCACCCAGCGATAATTGATATGAGAATCATAATCTGGATCTGGTTATATGGGTGAATCTAGACTATCGCCAGTTGTATATAGAAGTTGGCGCCCACTGCTGCAAATTAGAGCATCAAATGCAGACAATTTTACTCCAATAGACTGAAGCACATAAATAGTTTCTGAAACTATCAATGCAGTTGATAAGATGAATCCAAGAGATGGGAAGTTTCCAGTAGAGTGAACTGCATTCATAATATCTTGGGTAATAATAGCTAGTTTACTAACAAGGGGTTCTTCACTAGCGTCATAGTAATCCATTGCAATATCAAATAGACGCTTTCTTCTCCTAAGAGGTAGTTTCCCCATAGAGTTAAATCTATTATTTTGATCGATATTTGTTTTTTCCTGTATCATTTGCTTCTCGCAGTTTAGATTAACTATTCTTAGTCTTCTCTATGATCATCCTAATGTGATCAGAAATACCCTCCCGATTATCTTCATTTTGAAGAAGCTTATCAAGTTCAATAGTGTTATTAAGTGAATTTGAGCAAGAAGGTTTATATGAATATAATGAGAGTCTAAGGGATGTATCTGGGTCATCCTTGAATGAACCAGTGTCTGATTCAGAATCCATATTTTCATTGAAGTCATTTTCACTCTGCCATTGTGGGTGTCTAAATCTGCATTGGGAAATCCTTGAAAAATATATTTTACAATGTTGTGGCCAAGAATAGAGATGAATGTTCTTCAGACCATTTTTCCTGCATTCAGCCTAGAGGTTCTTATAAGATACTAGTTTGTACAAAGTAGCTGCAATTTCCTTGTCATTATGCGGATCTACCAGCAAACCATTCTTCAACGTCTGCACAAGAATGAACCAATTTGTAAGAAAAAATCAGCGAGCGATTGATGACGTTAGATCCAATTAGACTTTTAGTTTTGAAGGTAGAATTTTCAATATACATGTTTAATGTCTACATGTCCTCCATTCTATGGCAACCATAGGCAATCCATGTGCAGCTGCCTACATTTAAACAAAGTAGGAGAATGACATGCTTTATTCTTTTTACACAACCAAAAATGCTTTTAGATCAAATTGTTAGGTCAGAGACCTTGATATAAAAATCTTAAAATCTTAAAATCTTAAAATTTCATCTTAAAGATCAAATTTTCTGTCAATAAGAAGAGAAATAATGGATAATTTCTTTTATAATTTGATAGAAAATTTTATAAACCTTGGTTTTTGTAGCAATCCTATATATATTAGAAACTTTTGATTGCTTGTGATGTTTGGGATATGCCACTTCTCCAAAGAGATCATCTCCAAGAGCATCTCCTCCAAAGACATTTGTGAGGATTTGTAGCAAGGTCTCTCTTAGCTCCCTCAGTACAAGTGAGGTTGAATGCACCTGCAAAAATATTAATAACTTAGCAACATTTTGAATCTTGTCAAATTGCATGACCACTCAACACACGTGACCAGAATGGGAAAAAAGGTAAATTACAGTACCAAACACTCACAAGGAAAGCAAAATTATTGGATATAAGGGAATAAAGAAATTTAGGCTCAAAATATGGAATGCATAAGTATTGCTATTTATGGCCATCCCAACGAAGGACCCAAAAAGTAATTATGCCTAATCCAAACATACATGAATTCTCTCAGGTGCAATACAAAAAATGATTTAGAGAGAATTATTAATTTTTATAACACCAACTAAACTAAGGAAACTAGCAGTATCAGAGATACAACAAATATATATTACCAGTGTATACTTCAACTTGCACAAAACTGTACTAGTAGAAAGATCACTTATTCAAAAATTGCAAGTTTTTCTCCATTCAACAATGAACACCAGGCCAATTAAGTGTACATGTGAGTTCTGGAAACAAAAATCACAAAAATTTTAACAATTTAACCATGTTGGAAAATTTACAGAATGAAAATATATTTCCAGATGCCAAAATACAAGATTCCAAAATATATTTCCCAGAGCATGAATCGAGAGCATTTTAAATATTCCCAGTCACCAACATGACATTTCAGAGAGGAAGAAATATCATTGTAGAATGAAAACTGCAGGACATTGGCCATTATAGTTCAGTTCAATAAGGTCCTTAGGATGCTACAAACTATTTGTATTAATTTGGATGCTACACACTAATTGCATTAAAAAACATTATACACACATTCAATTTAATATAAATTACTTTTAAGCTTCCTCGTAGTAATCAACATGTTGATCACTGTTGAAATATTTTGGTCTACATCAATCAACCTAATATTTGATCCCACCAATTCAATGGGCTCCAATAAATGTCCTTGAAACTCTTGCATCAAATGCAATTGGTGGGCATGACCCCCGATGTAGCTACACTCACAAGCATTCTTTCATCTTGTTCTCACAGAGGAGCTCTGCAACAGGGAAAAGGTATACATGCTTATATATTCAAAAGAGGATTTGAAATAGATGTGATTGTAGAGAGTGCCCTTTTATACATGTATGCCAAGTGTGGGGATATACACAGTGCAAGATGGGTGTTTGACAAAATGTCCCAAAATGATTTGGTGTCATGGAATTCAATGATTGCAGGGTATGCTCATATACATGCTTGGTAATTAGGCTATACAACTTCTTGTCCAAATTTAAGAAGCAAACATGAAGCCTAACTTGTCCACTATTGTGAATGTCCTTCCTACATGTGCACACTTTGTAGCGTTGCAAAAGGGAAAGGAGATCCGTAATTACACAATAAGAAATGGGTTTAACCTCAATGAATTCATAGAAAATGCACTGATTGACATGTGTTCCAAATGTGGGAGTTTAGATAATGCACGCAAAGTATTTGACAGCATGTCTGCCAAAGATATAGTATCATGGAACACAATGATTGCAGGATATGGAATGCATGGAAATTTCTCTTACAATTTTTCATGATATGCAACATGCTTATATAAAACCAAATCATATCACCTTCATTGTTGTTCTGTGTGCATGCAACCATGCAGGTCTGGTTGGTGAAGGCTTACAGTGTTTTGAATCAATGAGTCAAGATAATGCTATCACACCCACAATAGAGCATTATGCTTGCATGTTCAATCTTCCTAGACGTGTAGGACACTTGGATGAATCTTATGAGTTTGTTAACTCGATGCCATTAAAACCTACTCCTGGCATGTGGGGTACTTTTCTTATTTCATGCAAAGCTCATTCCAATTTGCATCTAGTAGAACATGTGGCTGATATCCTTTTTGAGTTGGAGCCTGAAAATGATGCATATTATGTACTATTGTCAAACATATATGCTGAAGCTAGGAGGTGGGAGAATTTAGGAAGCGTGAGAGCCAAGATGAAAGAATATGGTGTGATGAATAAACCAGGTTAAATCACATCCATTGGGAGTTTAATTTGGAGGATGACTCTCTTTCTAAGAGAGAACTTTGCGTTGTGGAATGTTGTCTTCATTTCTAGGAATTCCTAGATGGTGACCTATCCTGTGAAGGAAATGTTGCGTTCTTCTAATTCATCCTTATTTAATGTGACTGATATTATCTTTTTTATCATTTTGTTGTGATTTTGAGCCTATTTGTTTGAACATATTTGTTGGGTTTGGATGTTTTTTATGAACTGGATATTAATTTTTACCTTTATACTCACAATTAAGTACTGATAACTGTGACCATCTCTGTCTTAGAAATGTATTGGTACTATTTTGTAACGATATTTGATTCAATAAGAATAGCAAGAGAGAAAGTCTTTTTCAGGTGAAAAAAAATAACATATTAAGTTACAACATATGTTTGTACTAAGGTCCGTTCATGGCCTCTCACCTCCAAACCAAAAAACTTATTTCAATCCCCCAAAACTGAAGCCATCAACCATGAAAGTTACATGATTTACAATCATTTTTGTCAAATATTTAATCCTTTGAACCTCTTTATCAGCTTATGGATGAACATAAATTGGAATATATTCTTTAGGAGGTAGCTTTTACAAAAATTTAGTGTTCATTGGTAATGGCAGGCTAGTCTGCTCAAGGAATCTTAGAAAATGCAAGCTCAACTAGGGTGCCATTGTGATTCTGAGGATCAAGGCCTGTTGTGACCTGCCTTCCAGAAGTTGTTGTCACTCCCTAATATTCCCTTGTCAAACTTGAAGCCTGAAGAAAAGCATTGAGATTCTACATTCTCAGGAGGAGTTCTTGCACATTTTTCCTTTGCCCATCAGTAATAAGAAAAAAAAATTAAAATAATCTTTAAAATAATGAACTATTTACATCACTAACACTGGAAACTCAATCATGAGTGAACATAAATATAATATATTTACATGACCAAAAAACACTGTATAAAAGATTAAAAAAAAAGATATATGATGTTAACAGATTGCTAACATGTTTCAATTTATAAGCCACTATCATATAACCTATTAAACACATAGTGGGATTAACCAGCTCTCCAACATTCCTCTGGATCTCCTGTATAATTCACATTTCAACCCTATTCATCCACAAAATATCTTCAAATTACTGAGGTAAGGGTTCATGGATTACTTTTCCAACGAATGGCTATTTTCTTCATAAGTTAACTCTTTCTAAGCGACCAACCCAACTAGAATCTCCTTTCTGAGATGGCTTCCCCAGAATCTAAAACAATTTTAGGCATCGAAATAGCCTGAACATGTTATGTGGTGCAGCAAATTCCCACTTTGCAGCGTGTTTATCGAAGCAAATTATGAGAAAAGATTGTATCAATAATTCCCAACAATAATTCAAGTCCTAGGATATCTATTGATAATTTGGAAACCAATAGCTAGCTTTTTGTTTCGCCCGTAAAGGATCTGTTCCTTTGAATGTGCCTATAAACCATGCAGCATGAAGATTGTGTTAGAAACATATCCTGCTTCCTTTATCTACTAAGTCAAGCTATCCAGTAAAGCATTAGCCTCAACAATAGTTCCACGATAATCCAAGCAGAGGTCTCAGGATAGCCACTGACAATGTGAAAAGCAATATCTAGATTCTAGTTTCAACTGCATGGGATCTGTTCCTTTAAATGTGCTTATACATCATGCAGAAAAAAGTCTACATAATCTACCTTCTTTATGTCCATGATGAAGCTATATAACATGCCATTGATTTCCTTTGATTGTAGGTGAGATCCATCTCCTGTAACAAATTAATAAAATTTGTTTCTAACCTCAATCCAACTACATCCTGGTTTCTTCATCACCCCATATTCTTTCGTCTTGGCTCTCATGCTTGCTACATTGTCCCACCTCCTATCTTCAGCATATATGATTGATAGTATTACATAATATGAATCATTTTTAGGCTCCAACTCAAAAAGGATATCAACCACACATTCTTCTAGCTACAAATTAGAATGAAATTTGCATGAACTAAGCTAAGTACCCCACATGCCAGGAGTAAGCTTGAATGGCATCAAGTTGAAAAAATCATAAGCTTCATCGAAGTGTCCTGCACGTCCAATAATATCGACCATGCAATCATAATGCTCTATTTTGGGAGTGATAGCATGATCTTGAATCATTGATTCAAAACACCGTAATCCTTGACCAACCAGACCTGCATGGCTACATGTAGACAGAACAACAATGAAGATTATATGATTTTGTTTTATATAAGATTGCTACATATCATGAAAAATTTTAAGAGAAATTTCACCATTTCCATGCATTCCATATCCTGCAATCATTGTGTTCCATGATACTACATCTTTGGCAAGAATGCTGTCCAATACTCTGCATGCATTATCTAAACTCCCACATTTGGCATACATGTCAACCAATGCATTTTCTATGAATTTTTTCAAGTCAAATCCATTTATTATAGTGTAATTATGGTTCTCCTTTCCCTTTTGTAGAGTTGCAAAGTGTGCACACACAGGAAGGACACTCACAATAGTGGAAAAGTCAGGCTTCATGTTTTCTTGTTGCATTTTGACAAGAAGTTGTATAGCCTCATTAGCAAGCATGTATATGAGCATACCCTACAATCATTGAATTCCACGACACCAAACCATATTGGGACATTTTTTCAAACACCCATCTTGCATTGTGTATATCCCCACACTTGGTATACATGTCTAAAAGGGAACTCTCTACAATCAAATCTATTTCAAATCCTCTTTTGAATAAATAAGCATGTATACCTTTTCCCTACTACAGAGATCCTCTGTGAGAACAAGATGAAAGAATTATCGTGAGTGTAGCTACATTGGGGGTCATGCCCACCAATTGCATTTGATCCAAGAGTTTCAAGGACATTTAATGGAGCCCATTTTTAGAAAACCGTGCAATCATCAAATTCCATGTTGTCAAGTTGGGTTTTACTCCAGCTAATTGCATCTCACTAAAACGTTTCCAGTCCTCATTACAATATCCTTTATGGGCACAGCCTGAGATCATTGCATTCCATGAAACCACATCTCTTACAGACATTGTCTAAAAAACATGCAGGGCATCCTCTAGGCTCTGGCATTTGGCATATGTGTCTAATAGAGCATTTCTGACAAACAATTTTTTGTCAATTCCACTCTGAATTAGATAATAATGGATTTATCTACCCCATTCTAGAGCTAACAATTGGGCACAAGCTGGAAGCACACCAGAAATAGTAATAGAATGTGGCATCACACCTTCTGATTTCAGCATAGAAAAAAATTCTAGAATAATGGAATACTTCACTCCAGAGTCCAAAATAACAGACGAGACATTGTAATAAAGCAGTAGAATAGTTTGTCCCAAACCTAAATTGTTCGTCTTTGAAATCACAACTAGGTCTACACAAACTATTTTCATGAGAGTGTCTGTCTTCAAAATCTACATATATATTTAATTAATCAACGAAAGATGATCATACGTATGACCCATATTTGGAGCTAGTTGGAGAGGATTTTCTTTCATCCAGAAATTTTACAAAACTCCTAAGATAGTTAAGCATTATAAGATATAAATATTTGAGATACACATAAGATGGTAACCGATTTATCTCATCTCCTAGATTTAGTTTTATGTAGCAGAGCAAATAAACCAAAAATTACAAGTCCACCATCAATTAAAACTGTGTTCTACCATGTGCCCCTGTTGTCTGCCATAAATAGCATATGGTTGCAATCAAATCCAACACCCACCACGACCCTCTCAGAAAGAAACAATACCTGGAAAAAAATGCAAAATTCGGAATTTTGGTTGGTTATGCCTACTTTACTGATATATATGTGCAACCAAAAAAATAGCATTAACCTTTCTAAACTTTAAAACTCATAAAGATTCTAAACTGTAATTTTGTGAATGATTGTTCAAAAAAATCCTTTACTTGGTCATACGTAGTTAACCATACCTCTTAGGTGCTCAAAGGAAAATCTTCTAAGGATATAATTAATGTAACTTGACAGTATGAAACCTTAACTATGGTGTGATTACTAATCTACAAATGTCCACAATACTCATCTTTAATATCTTAGACTGCGATGACAGTAATTTTATTTTTATAGGCCAACATATTATTATCTTTCTTCAACATTCACCTCTAGCTTACCCAAATTCTATGTGTAATTTCTAATACAACAAAAGGAAAGAATATGAAATGCATAAAATTACTTTTCTCTTTTCTTTATAGAGACCCAGAAGTTCACTTGCGACTAATAAGGAGAGGGAAAACTTCACTTTTAGAGTGAATTCATCTTCCTAACCCATCCAAACTTACTTCTCTCACTTCCCTGCCTAATTATAGATCTCGTCGCTCTCTCTCTCTGGCCTATACAAATAGTGCCAATTACGACGTCAATCGGACCCTCAGAAAGTTAACTAGCTCCAACTTAGACTCCTACTTCTTCAGGTGTGGTTTCAATGGTGTTTCATTAAGATGGATGGGGCTGGTTTTCCCCAACCACTTTTGCTATTCTAGTTAATGGCTCAGGTTCACACTTGTTTATTGCCTCCAGAAGCATCAGGAAAGGTTGTCCCCTTTCTCCACTCTCATTCCTTCTAGTCACTGAAGCGCTTTGTAAAATGATACATGCAAAGGCCTCTGATGGGCTACAAGTGATTTATTTGGAGCACTGAGATCTATTTTTTTAATCGAGTTTTTGTAAGCAGATTCTAGAGGTAGATCAATAATGTTCTGGAAATGAGCGATTGAGTTGAGGGTTTTGTTATTTGTTTTGATGTGTGTTCCAGAGCTCTGTTACAAATTTTTGTATCCTGTTTGTCACTAATTATCCTCATCGGATAGTCTGTTTTGTCACTAATTATCCTCACTGGAAAGGCAGTGGGTTTAAAATAAAAATACCCTATAAATGTTAGTCTTTATGCATGATTGAAGAATCCAATTCTAAAAACCAGACAACAGATATAAGAAGATTCTTACAATTCAGTGAGACTTTGTAGGACACTGATCTTGGACAGAACTATACCATTTAAAGAGTTTCTGTCAAGCCTCCTATATCCATACATAGCAAATAAAGTAAGACAAAATTTGTTTTACATTTAAATTGGTTTACTTGGTCTTTAAAGCTATGCATAATCTAAAAAACAATGCATCAGTACAAGGTGTGATCGAAAATTTGATACTCACAAGGCCTGCAAGGTTTGTACAAGTCCAAGAGTAGAGGGGATCTCTCCAGTAAAGCTATTTCTATGAAGCAATCTGGCATATAAAAAAATATGAACAGTCATTGATCTCTCTAACCCATATTCACCATTCCAAACTTAGAAAGATACATATCTGTTTCACTTACACGTGAAGTAGTATCATACTCGAGTTGAAAAGATTGGGTGGAATGGAACCTGTAAGCTTGTTTTGGTTGAAATGGCTTGAATAACGGGAAACAATAAGAAATTAATCAATAATTTCTCCATTAATGGGAACTAAATAAACAAAAAAAAATCCATCTTTATTACAAGTGTTGTGCAGCAACGAGTCTGTCTAATCCAGGTTGGCTTGCATTGGAGACCGAGAGAGTTCCAGTAAGTTGGTTTTCCGCAAGATCCAGCCAATTGACCTTAACTAAATTACCCATTGAGGCAGGAATTGCATAGCTGAGGTTCTTGGAATTCAAATCCCTGATAGAACAAAATATAAAATGAAATTTATTAATGGTACACTGATAATCTTACAGAAACTCAAGATTAACCAGGTTTCCCAATTCATATGGGATGTTTCCACTGAAATTACACCCGATCAGAACCCTGAGCAGTCCACAAAATTACTATTAGATTGCAGTCCGAGGATGATATATATCAATATTACACAGAATTTCAATCTAAATTTGTGCCATTGCTTTAAAACGTATGATGAGTTAGGGTTAGTATATACTCATAATTTTTTCAGTTTAGTCAAGTTTCCCAAGGTCTGTGGAAGGCTTCCAATCAACTACAAGTTGTATGACAAATCCCTATGATACCCAAGGAATATATTCATGGATTAACGTATCAATACCTTAGTCTATAATATTAATTTTCAATACTCATTCATATATATATTCTATATACTTACAGTGTTTGAAGTTGAGTAAGATGATCAATATCGACTGGAATTTGTCCCTTAAGTCCCTTGGAAGGTAGTTGTCTGAACAATGATTATTGATTTTAAAACAAAGAGTCAAAACCAACATAAAATTTTAATCAAAACTACAAACTTATTTGAGTTCTTATTCAAAATCACATACTTGTTGAATTATTCAGTAAGGTACTCAACTCATTAATACAAAATTGCCCAAGAAGTTTATGGATATTTGTAGCCAAGCACATATACAATGATATAGAAACTCAAATCAAACTAACTCTAATATGGATCTTTATTCAAAATTACAGACATGGTTATCAACCAAGATAACTACTTTGTTCTTATAAATTCAACCCCTGAAATATAAAATTAATGTAAAACAAAATCCCAAACATAAAGATATCTTGAAATTACAGTGACAAGATATCTTGAAATTGCAGTAATAACATAAAATCCAAGGAGGGGATACTGACATTGAATTTATCGGGCTAGAGCTTGTACAGGTGACTCCATCCCAATGAGAGTTGCAGGGATCAGAACCTTTCCAAGTTCTTGGCACTGTGTTTCCCTGTTCTATTTTTAATGCATTGAGGATACTAACTGCAGCAGGAAACCGAAATAAACATAAGGCAGTTTCGAGCTTTGATTAAGGTGTGTGATATCACAACCAAAATTTTAATTGTATAGAAAATAAAAATAATAAAAACTGGATATGAGAAAGAATCCATGGATTTCTAAGTAGGATCGTCTCGCAATATTACTCTCGTTGACGTTCATGAAGCCTGAAACTCCAAGGCATATGGAAAGAAGAAATACAGTAACACACTAAAAATGTAGAGACATAATATAATGGCATATTTTCTACATTATATGAAACACACTAAAAAGAGAGTAACAAACTTTAAATAAGCACAGGTTGGCTAGTTTGACTTTTACCTCATTGTTCAACACAGTCATTTATGGTGTGGGTAGTATCTTCTTTCATAAGTACAATCATACAAAAATCTACCAATGCATCATAACCATGTAAAAACTCTCCAAAATTTGCAAACCAATGAACTGTTGCACCTATGTATGTAGCTATGTTTGAAGAGTATTTGTTTGACGAATTTTGTTTAAAACTTTGCTTGACATAGTCACCCCTTTTAAAAGTCATCTTTCCAGCTCCTGGACACTATTTACCATAGAAATTTTGATGTCTAGGTCTGTTGCTACCCAAAATGTAACAAGATCTAATGATTAGGCTGGTAATGATTAGGTTGGTCACTTACCAATACAAGTCCAATTGGAAAAACAAATAGAATAGACATTTCTTTACATTTAGATGTAATTCAAAATTCATATAGTTGAAAGTTTTTTAAATGAAATGTTGCAAAGAAAAGAAAAAAAAATTTACATGAAAAATTGCAAGAAAATAGGGCACAAATCCAACTAGAAAAGCAAAGAGAATAAACATGAATCTAGATTCAGATGCAATTAAAAATTACAAATATTTTTACATGGAATGTTGCAATAGAATGATCCAAAAATCCAAATGGAATAACAATGGATATGGACAATACTCTAGATTCAAATACAATTTAATTTTACCATGTAAACTGAAATGTAATTCCAGGTCATTGGGCCTGCTGGTAGTGGATTTGTATACTATTTTTCATGCCTTGGACACTTTTATGGTTTATATTCTCCCCAAGGTTCTAAATGATTCTTGTTCATGGTAATTTTTGTTCTTAATCCACCGATTTTTTGGCATTATTGTAGTGGCTTCTTAAGCAACCATTTTTTTCTTGTAGAATGTCATGTACATTTTTATGCTACTAGTAGCTAAAGGAGGCATTTTATTAAAAGAAAAACAAAATCAATTCTAAAATATTTTCAAGGTTACCAAGAAGCATGTAAACATGCTACTTACATTCCGAGCAAGAACTCACTAAAGCGTGTAATCTATAGCTAGTTAGGAGAAAATGTGCAGCGCCTAAAAGCTTTAGGATGAACCTACATCTACAGGCCTCTTAAAAATAAATTCATAAAAATTCTTTCCGGATGATACTTACAATGCATCAATGTTAACCTAAATTTGTACCAATTCCTTTCAAAAGATGGATTGTATCAACATGTATTAGAAAATGTTTGGACTGCATCAATGCGCATGGGCCACTCCATCAAGCTACAATGAGAATATAATCCAAACAAAGCAAACTGTTCCAACCTCAAGAAGGGAGATATCAAAACTTCCATGTGATGTCCATCTACTTTGGAATTGGAAACAAGGAATAAAGATCCTGAATCAATCAATATAAGACATACCAACCTCTAAAAGTGAGATATGGGGAACGTGCAATACCATTGAAGGTCCATTGCAATTTCTTCTAATAAAATTGTATGCGGCATAAATGCAAAGAGTTTTGAAAAAATAAAAATCTTTTTTTTCTTTGACATAAATTTTGAGAGTGTAGAGTAAACAGAAACAAAAAACCAAAACAGAAACCAAAAGCAAAAAATTTGTTTAAATTTTTCCTTAATGGCTCCAAACATCACAAGAAATATAATTCTTCAACATCAATATTGAACATAGAGAATAAAACTTTGTTGCTTAGACAGTGCAACCATTTCAGATGCTTAGTCATTTAAATAATTAAAATATGACTTTACCTGCCCAACACATGTTCCAAAACCAGCCCTTTGCATGTTCTTTCCAAATGTGAACAATGGATAGCTGCAATTACAAAGGCGTTATTAGGATAGTGTTTTCAACTCGAAAATTGTTCAAGTCACAAATGACAAGTCTCAAATGGTGTGTTGAATTATGCATTTTCTAAAGGTTTGTGTGTTCAATTATGCATTTTCTAAAGGTAAGCTAGTCACAAATTATGAACATCTTGAACCTTCCAACTTATTTCCTTCCCAGCCCCTCATTTAAATGACAGGTTTGCCAAAACATAAATGGATTCCTCAGATGCAAGAACAACTCATACCCTAGGGAAAATTATAAGATATATGAAAAGAAGCAAACGTATGTAAAATAATTTTAGTTTGACACAACATTTGATCTCCCTGGCATTTACTTTTGGAATCAAAGTGAAATTTACTTGTAATTCCCACCCCTTTTGTTGTGTCATTGAATTTCAAATTTCAATAGCCTTGCAAATAGGATATAGAACATTACCTCGAAACTAGACATCTTCAAGGATTGAAAAGTGAGAGCTATTTAAAAAGCTTATCAAATTTATAAATTGAATGTTTGACTTGAAGGTTTTTAAAACAAACTGGTAGTTCTTTCCAAGACATAAGAAGAGTACCTTAAAAGGACAACAAAATTTATCGTTTGATTAACTAGTTTAAAAAAAATCTAGATTGTTGTCTTTCAATTCCCAAGGCCCAAATAAACTATTTCCATTTAAACAATATTAACAACAATATAAGAAATTTCAGATGCCTTTCAATATAAATTTCCAAGGCTTTAAAAATGGTATGGTGTAACTACTCTGTCTTAAATAACTCAAATCTGCAGTCTAATATTTATGTTACATGCCTTGTTAGCACATTGGATCTCTCAATTGGTAAGAGTCGATGCTTTCTGTTAGATCTGATGGAATCCTAATTTGCAATGATGGTGGGAAAAATATTTAGAATGCCACGACATAACAATAAATAGATTCTTATGTAATTGGGGAAGAGATGCCTCTTAGAAATGCAAGATAACATGGGTATTGATGTCAATGTGGGGGTAGTAATAGGTATAGGAAGCAAGTGGTAGGATATAATGATCCAATCATTTAGAAGACATTGCATTGCATAGTTAATCATGGTATTTCCATCTATCAGATTTCAATCATGGTGATAACAGTTGAAATAATTTCCACTAGGAACATAATTGGACAAGTTAAGCAGAAAAAATCATCGGCTGGCTTGCACATTAATATGGCAGGATATCAATGATCCAATCATTGATAAGGCACTGCACAACATAGTTAATCATGGTATATTTTCCATCTATCATATTTCGATAAAGGTGATGGTAGTTGAATCAATTTCCACCAGGAACATAATTGGACAAGTTAAGAAGAATAAATTATCAGCTGACATGCACATTAATGAAGGGGATGGGATGCCAAGATTGTTTGAGCTAATCATTATCTCACTTGCTCCCATTAAATCTAGAGAAACAATGAAACCCATCTACTCCCAAGGAAAAGGCAGAACAGGGAAACTGGTATGGGCTTTCAAAACTATGCCAAAGGGAGACTCAAAGCAAGCTGCCATGAGGATGGAATCAACTCCACTGAGAAGGACCGCAAAAAAGGAGGGAGAGATTTTATCCAGCCTGAGTCAAAGAACAAAAACCAAGACATATGATCATCTATACTGAAATGTGAGCCGGTAATGTGCAAGCTTTCATGTTGTGCCATCCTTCACCACAATGGGAGAAACTGAAGGAGTGTAAACGTCAGGTAAAGACTTGAGAAAAGAAGAAAATGTCTAGGAGGAAGGAGGCCATTTTTGTTTTTCCCCAGAAGAGCTGAACCAGATGCAGGAATATTTTTTAGGACCTGGAATGGTAGTCTACAAATAAAGATATTTTGGTGGATCTTGGAAGCGACTTACTGGAGAGGAGATTTGTGCAATATTCAAGTTGGGAAAGGAAAAGGCATCATAGGCATTGCACCACCATATACGTCCGAGGAAACTGTGGAATAAATACTGCAATCATTGGAAAACCACATGGCAATCCATCCATTATTTATAGAGTATCTTCTTCACAAGCTTGAGGTTAGGAAGATGAAAGGTTTTAGCAGCGAGGAAATTGAAGTCTGGTAGGAAATGCAACAGAAGTTCTCTACCTTCTTCAATTTGATATCATGTTCATGGAGGTAAACAATATGGTTTCTGTTCCTTTTTCTAAAGATATTTTATAGTCAAGACATAATTCTGCGATCTCCAAACCTACTTTTTGTAAGACCGAAACAAATATTTATTTGTTGATAATATTTATTCGTTCATAGAGTAATATTTACCAAAAGACTTGGAATATTAAATAAGCCATAATAATATATAAATTGATGATAGAATATGATATGATACATTTACAATGGTCGGACTTATATATGTCCATTCGTGACTTTCCAACCTACAGTCATGACTCTTTGATAATTATTAATTATTAATTAATAATTATCTATTAATATTATTTTTAATATTTATATATATTTTATGTTCGTTACATTGCCTTCCCCTTAAGGGAATCTTTGTCCTCAAATATCTATTTGACATTAATGTTTGATTTATTTTAATCTATCATCTCGGAATTCTTTCAATTTTGTAGTTGCGACATTTGAGGAAATGAGCCGATACGAAATTACGGATCCCCCAAGAGAATTGTCGCATTGTATCTGTTGTGGTCCATCCCAGATCTATTTTTATTGGATCTCTGAGATATTTTTGTGGGACAATTCGTCTCAAGTGTTGCTTGTTATGTCAATATTTTCGCATGTCCACATAAGTCTTCTGTGAATATTTAATTTGACCTTGTCGTTGGTCAAAATGATGATTATAATTAGGATGTCTGTAAGGTGTAGGTGTTGTTTTTTCTTCTTTCTTTTGGATTGCGAAGACTTTCTTCACTTCCTCGATTTGTGCTTCTTGGTTATCTAATAGATTGTTACGATTCTGAATCTTTTCGATTCCTTCCTCTTGCGACTTTTTTTCAATTTCTAGCTCCTTGATTTGGTTATGTAGTTTCTGATTACTATTATTTAGACACTGGTTTTCTTGTTGCTTTTATAGTAATTTTCCTTCGAGGTCTTCACCAGATTGTTCCTTCTTGCTTTTGTTTTTCAATTTTTTTATTTTTGTAATCAGGGTTTTGTTGTGATTTCTTAATCTGAAAATTTCTTCAGAATTGTTGGATATTATTTTATTACTTTTTGCGATCTCCGACTTATGAGTCTTTTTAGAGTCGTCATTTTGTTGTTGAAGAAATTTTATCTATTGTCGATACCGGTCGATCACTGACTCTTTATTTTCTAATTTCTGTTGTATGTGCGTCAGTTCTTCATCCTTGTTGTTAACGATTTTGTTCAAGCGGATTGTTTCTACTTCATAATCACTTATTTCTTTCTTTCTATCTTGATCTGTTCGCCTCTGATTGAAATCACTTTCGTCTTTTAATTTCTTAATTTGGGCATACAAATTTTCTATATGATTGTTCTGGTCGGAAATTATTTGTTCCTTGTGCTCTTTTGTCATCTGATGTAATTTCATCAACATTTCCGATTTCATATTTTTGTCCCGTAATTCTTCATTGTCTCTTCGATAGTGTTTTAATTTGGCTTCCAATTTCTCTATTTGTGCTTGTAGACCCACTTCCATGGTCCCTAACTTCTTTAATGATAGATGGCTATCGATTTCTTGACGAGTCTTTCTTTGACGTTTTGACTCTTCATTGATTGCTGATCTTCCTTGATTTTGGCTTTAGTTCGCTACTGGACGGTCTTGTTGAATTCACTTCTTTGACTTATTTTTTTGATGATAGAGTCTTCTTTGATTAGTGTTGGGCAATAGGGCAGACCCGGGTTTAATCCTTTAATGCACACCAACAAAAGACCCACAGAGTTGGCCCTTTCGGCAACAACCTGCACGCAGGTTGCAGTCTCACCCGAAACCGCTATGGGGGTGCCGCAGAATTAGGTTTCTGCAAGCAGAGAGGGGGATTACTGTACCTTAGCCTTTTAATAACCTTATTAAACAATAATTACAAACTTTACCATTCATTCACATACAACTTCACAAATAAATAAACAGTCGTAACTTGCTCAACCCACTACAGGGAATTCACAGTGAAGCTAAATGTTAGCAGCGATCTACTTATGAGATGTATACAGTTATTAATGCATAAAAGAAACAGAAACAGAAACAATCACAAGAAACCACAACACCGGATATAACGTGGTTCACCCCCAGTGTAGGGGCTACGTCCACAAACTATGTTCTATTCAACTTGCTACAAAACCACAGTTTGATCTGCGCACTCAGCTGTAGATCCTTTCAGTCCTCAAAAATCCGTGCACACAGCAGCAGGCCCCTGCGCACACAGCTGCAGGTCGTTCCTCAATCTTTCTTACAAAAACCCTCTGCGCACACAACTGCAGAGGTCGTCCACGCACACAACTGGGACTTAAACTTTCTCTACAAAACCAATCTTAGCTTCACCTTAATATTTCTTTCATCATAAAACCTAACCTATCTTCTTTACACAAGCACTTATTTATACTGCGCATTTTTACAAAACCATGGTCTTAAACCATGTGCACCCAAAAAAACCCTAAACCCTGTATTTAAACCACGGGTTTATTACAAAAAGGGGGTTTTGACTTACCCTGACACCCCTAAGACTATATTGACCCATAAATCCGCTTACCAACAGCCGTGAAGTTATCAAAACTAGTAATCCTTAGGGTACGCGCCCCAACAGGCCCCTAAGACTCACTAGTGGCCCGTCCCGGGACACTCTGCGAGGACTCTGGTGGGAGAATCTTCTGCGTGAGGGTCTGGAAGCGACTGGTGAGATTATGCAGTATATCATCAGTGGATTTCTCCTTTTCCACCAATTCCTGTAATACTAAAGATGAGTCTGTGTCAGCCTTTTCCTGCGCAAAAGTGTCATAGGTCTTCAAAAGTTTGAGCTGGATTTCTGCAGTATTGGTCAATTCTAATGCTTCATCAACCAGGGGCTGTAGCGCATTTTCTAGCATCGTTACCTTCGTCCTGCAGGACTCGAGTTCCTGCTGAAGTTCCTTGCTGGCTTCACTTTAGCCATCTTCTGCATAGGTGGCAGCGTCTTGATTTCTATTCTAACTGCGTCTAATTCATCCTGGCATAGCTTAATGGTTTCCTAGATCTTACCTACATCTGGATGGTCCTGTAGGTTTGCCCATGCTTCTATGTTTTCTTCCATTAGTTTTACAACGCTGGCCACATTGTCTGATATTTTTGCTACTGAAGCCTTGATGTCCTGCTTGCGCTGTTCTCGGACCTCTGGTGGAGTCTCAGGAGGAATGCACAGTTGAAGTTCTTCTATTTGGTGTTAGTGTTCTATCTTCATCCTTTCAACCTCGCTGCGGGACTGCTGAGCATAGTCTCGCAGCTTAGCAATTCTCTGCTCTGGTTCCTCTGCGCCCTGTATGTCGTAGTCAGAAAGACTCCGACATGCCTCGTCCAATGCTCGCATCAATGTAGTTGTTGTATGTTTAGCCTCTTTCTTCTGTTGTGCGATTTCTTTCAGGCGTGCTGCAAAGGTTTTGTTTTGTTTGATGGTGTCTTCCAATTGGATTTGGGACAATTGGGTTCGGGCATGGATCTCCTTTATAATCACGAGCTGGCAGAAGTGCAGCTCTGACATAGACATCTTTGTATAATCAAGCCCCACGGTGATATCCGTCTGGGGTCGGGACTCGGTGTCAGGCTGTACCAGAGTTGTGGTTGGTACCTATGCCTGGTGATCTCTGGGTGGCCATTTCCTAATATCCTGTGTCGTGGGTGCTGTAGTGCTACTTGTCGCCGTATTGTGCGTTGATTTTGCTGCTAGCTCTTTTAGCTCTGATACCCTGTTTGCGATACCTAAGAGCCCAACAAGATGCAGTTCCGCAAAATCTAACCATTTTTTAGTAAGCGCTGACGTAGAATGTTCTAGAGCACGCTCCAACGCATCCAGCGTAACAGTGGATTCTTCCTCAATATCTTTGTCCTTCGATGCTTTTGCCTTTTTGCGGGACTGCGGCTTGGTTACCTCGGCTAGTTCTGGTGACTTGCGCTTCGTTTGTGGGTTAGGATCTGATATGGTCTTGACAGAATCCTCATCTTGTCCATCCTGTTCATCCTGCCCATCCTGTTCATCCTATCCGTCGTCATCCCTCTGCGAATCACTTAGGTCTTCGCTATCTTCCAATGGGCTTTGCTGCTGTGCCTGACTAGTACCTGCGCCAATATTGGTAGCTGGGGGAACCGGAATAGAGGGTTTTTTCCCTAAGTCTTTCAGCCATTTGGCTGGCCAGTGCTGAACTATCCACCTGATATCTGGTTCGGTGACTACATATGGTAATTTGAAGCATTGCTGTTGTGGATCTGCACGAACTTGAATGAAAACATGATGCATATCAGCATTGAAGTGCGCGACGCCCTCGTATTGAGAGAACACTTCATTCGTAAGTTGAGGTGTTCGCACAATCTCATAGTGAATACTCATAGCATAGAAGACAAACACAGTGTTCATCATCTGCTGGGTTTCCTTATCTGAGGATATCCATAGGGAGGCATACCTCGCTGCCCCTGGTGTGCCGGGGTTTATTTCTACAAACTGGGCTTCAGTGGGTTCTTTCCATCCAACTAATGCAATAAGGATTATAAGCCAGGAATAATGAAAAGGTATACCTTTTTCTTGCGCATCGCGGGCATCCTCCAAAAACTCCTTCGTAAGATATGTGGCCCAATTATAAGTATAACCCTCAGCGCAGTTCATAGCAATCCGGATAACTGGGGCAGGCACTTCAGTTGGCCTGCATTTCCGTATGAGTTTGCAGGCTAAGAGTTCAGCTGCAAACCAAATGGGCTTCTCCCGAATCGCGGAAGTGTGATACCCCCATTTCCCTTTTGTCAGGCCAAACTGCTCCTTCATGGTTTACGCGAGCTTTGTATCGTCATGTTTGGATGGAAATTCGGTTCCCGGATCAGGTCCTGCCATGGGTAAACCTGTGATCCTATGGATGAGGGCGGCGTCAATAGGAATTTGCTGGTCCCCTATCCATAAATAGCCTTCATGCACCAGGGCTAGTAACTGCTTGGCCACTACAGTCACATGTATGCCACATCCAAAATGGGGAATGTTAAGTATCTTGAGTAGGCCAGCTTTGTCCAGGCCCGCAACCCATGTTTGCACTTCCAGTAGTGTGACCCTATGATCTGGGTACTTGATGCGGTGCAAGTATTCTGTTGGTTCAAACTGTGGGAACTTGCCATGGTCACTGGTGTCGTGATCGCTGTACTTAAGCCGATCAATATTCCCTGTCATACTTCTGATCAACTGTACTCCTGGTGGCAACGAGGGTGTGGCTAATGTAAATTGCTTTGTGCGATGGGGCACCGCGGTTCCTGGGTGAACAGGTGGTAGATATGGTGGCCGTGGTGGTGGAATATTCTCCCTTCCCCCGGCCGGGGCCTGTGCGGAGCCAGAGGGCTCCATAGGATTAGCTGCTGGTGTTTGCCCTGTTTGCCGCTGCCGGTCTTGGTTGCGCTTGGTGCGAAATTCAGTTCTAGACTTTTTCCTGGCAGACCATGTCTGCATCAGCCATGGTGGTGCTAGGGGAGTGTCTTGACAGTGAGCTAGGGCAGGCGGCCGATTAGAGCAGGTGATCAGACCCTCTTTCTCGAATTCTCTAACCAAAGCATCAATCTCGCGTTCAGTGGTCATGGGTTCGCTTAGAATTCTTGAAGAAATAGCGGATGCAATGTTCCCTAACTTAGGCGTCTTCTTATACACGCCATCAATCAAATCGGGCAGGACAGTGCATTGAAGGCATCAAATCTGATGAAAATCTTGTCCATGTGGAGCACTATTGCCGATACTGGTCTTAGTACAGTCATTTAAAGCAATTAAAATCCTGCTACCGCCAAATTGGCTGCCTCCCAATGGTCATATTTGGAGCCTCGATACATTTTTGGGCCACAGAATCATGGTTGAAGCCTCGGGGCAATAAGCAACCTCGGCCCAATAGTGCCCTTCGACCTGACCCGGTAGTATTTGCGACAGAACTATTAGATTTGAGGCACTAGCGTCTTGGCTCTGCCCCTTGATTTGGTATCCAATTCCTAGACGATCAACATTTGCCTTGTCGTGGTTTGATTGGAAAGCTATATCGAAAACAAGACTACTTTTATTAATGGAAAATGTGATAAAAAAGCGAGCCACAAGATCATCCCCACTTACAGTACCGTGGCAGAGCTCAACCTTCATATGCCCATTTTTCGCTATAGGGTCCAAGATATGTATGAACTTATGCATCCACTCCTTACGAGGGGTGTTTTCCATTGCTGTATATTTCTGCCTCAAATGTCCCTGAAGGCTATTCCACGCCTTGAACTTACTTCGCACTTCTTGCGCTTGCCTTATGACTCTGGGGCGCAGGAATTTCTGGCAGGTTCCGGGACAGGGTTGAGACTTTGTATGATCGGTCTCCCATGCTGCTGTAGCTTCGACTGCTATTTCCATACTTTGGGTGATTTGTGACTGAGGTACTTGTTCTGACATAGGTGCAATAAATTCTCCAGGGTCTGTCATCCCAATCGGTGCAGGAAATTCTCTAGGCTATGCGCTAAGGCATCGAAGAGACTGTGTGATCTGCGCGCCTCTATGGCCATGTAGCTCGTACAGTCGATTCTGCCAATTCTCCAGACCATCGTCTAAATCAGACATGCAGGAGCTATCACATTGCCAATCCATTACACCATCATCATTAGGCTCGACATAATCTGCATCCTTGGCTGTGATGTTGTAGATGTGGTCTAGAGTATCCTGATCCCCTTCATCTCTGAGTGGTTCTGTATATCGTTCTCCTTGGGATGGGTCGAGGGGTATAATAACACGCAGGCCATTTCCTTCGAAGTTCATCTGTCTCCTTTTAAGGTTGATGATTGCAGCATTGGCCATGGCCCACTCAATTCCCAATAGGGCTGGGTAAGGGTTGCTGTCATCAATGATCTCAATAACTTCAAAATCTGCTAGAGTACTGACCCCATCGATGTCGATTGGAATACTAAGAAGTCTCCCTAGCGGGACAATCCTTTGCTAGTTATCTAGTCGTAGTTGTATAGGTGACCAAACCAGGGATGGTTTTCCCATTTGTCCCCAGGTCTGCTTGGGTAGGACATTAACGTCTGATCCAAGGTCCAAAATGACATCAGTCATAACATATTCTCCTACCTGAACGTTCAATCTCATTTCCCTTCCCGTTCTTCGGACACGACTAACAGTTTTCTCCTGATCAATTCCTCTCTGAGGGTCTGTGACAGCAAGGGATTTTTGTAGCTCTTTTAAAGAGTTGTGATTCCGCAAGAGTTTCATACAGCTCTGCAAGAAAGAGGATAGTGTACTTACTTTATCCGTAGAGGCCTCCTGTGGCTGCGACGCCTGCTGAGGTTGCCACGTAGGTACTTCTGCAGCGCCAGGGTCAACACTATCACACAGGGCCTCCTGGACTGGGACTTTCTTGGAGGCCTTTTGTACGCACACCGTGGCAGGTTTCTTTGGTGAGTCTTGAGTATGTGCCATAGCTCTACTTCGGGTGACGACGTTGAGGGCTGGGGAAGGTCTTTGTTCCGTGGAAATCAACTGAATATTTTGGGTAAGGCCACGGTTGTTTTCCTGAATCTTTGCGAGGAGCTGGGGGCACTGTTCAATCACGTGGTCCACTGCGCGGAAATACTGACAGGTCGTAGTGGGGTTCCGATAGTCGCGAGCCAAGTGACCAGCTTGGTTACAATTGTAACACACAACCTGGCCTCTACCTCTTCCAGTCATTCCACCACGGCCACGACCGCCAAAAGCACCTCTTCCGGAGGTGCCACCACGGTAACCATAGCCATCATTATTTGGAACTTCATTGTGGACTCGGTAGGCATCAGAGGTGCGCTCTCGCATAAGGTCGTAGCTACGACACTCGTCTTCATTATGCCCTATAGACTTACAGAACTAGCAGTAGGGGTTTTTGGGAACTTGAACATATCTCTGAAGAAGATGGCAGTGCTCAGGGCGATGCTGGCCCAAGGTTCGGCAAATCTCACAATATAGAACACCGACATTGAATTGGTTGGGCGTGCCCGTAGTTAGGTATGTTCTGACCACGGGGCACTGGTCCCTATCATGACCCTTAGTCCGACATTGCGTACAGCATACCTCCTCTCGACTGGTTTTAGCTTTTTTCATGTCACGAAGCTCCAGGGCCATCGCTGCCAGCTGCGCTTGGATTTGGGTAATACCAGAATCATCTCCGACGGGAGCGGTCTCTAGCTTCATTGCGATTTCCAGAGCCTCTTGCTGGTCAGCAACCTTCTGTTGCATGAGCGGAGTTCTGATATGCAGCAATAATGCTGCAATGAACCATTCCTTGTGCTACACAGGACTAATTGTGAAGCTGACTTGGTCTAATATAACTTTGAATCTCTGGTCAAAGTCCCAAACGGATTCACCGCGCCGCTGTTGAATCTCTTTGAGTTCAGTGATGCTCTGCGATTCCGACTTTGGTTTCTTAAATTCCTTAATGATGGCGGCCTTGATTTCATCCAAAGTGGGGTGCTGATTACTAGAGAATTTCATGAACCAGGTCAAAGCCCGGTCGCGAAAGGAAGTAATGAGCTGCGCAGTTCTCACATCAAGGTCGGTAATACTCTTCGCGTTCCAGACAGCCTCACATAAAAACCAGAACTATTCTGGATCTTCTGATCTCGTTCCTTTGAAGATGGGCAGCTTAATGTCATCAGCTAGGTGGGCCATGGTGGTTCTGGGAGGGTTGGGAGGGGGATAGGACGTTGATGGAGGGGGATTTACAGGGGTAGATTGACCTGTGGCCGGAATACTTGGACTTGGTTGCCTGTCACACTTCGACCGAACTTTAGGGGTAACAAAGCGACGTTGGGGGGTAACAGGAGGGTTTCCTACCGAAGGTTTTTCTTCAGGGTCTGGCTGTGGAGGGTTTATAGGGGGAAAAGCGGTGATTTGTCCTGAGGATTAGGACTCAAAATATCTTTTATACCGTTGCTCACTTCGCGGCAACCCACTTTGTGCATCGAGAATATTCTCACTTGCAAACATATGTTAGTACTACTAAACTAACAGTCTGATTCAAAAAATAATATACCCTTTTCAGCCAATAGTATTTTGATCTTCAAGCTTAAGGAATTTAAAAAATTACCACGGGGCCCCTTCAAAAACTATCGTTCAGCTTCGCTGAAAGACGTGCTTGTATCAATGGAAAACTCTATCACGAAGGCTTCCAACGTTCGCGTCGTCGAGAAATCGACAGCACGGGATACCTCATTGTTCACGTGTGGCACAGGATTGACCCTTGCGGAGGTCCACACAGGAATCCGTCGAGCTTGAAAGTTCGTCCTTCTTTCCGTTAACCTAGACAACCACTAGTGCAACTCTATGTGGAAACTACCAAAGAAAATTTCATAAGCATCACAAAAAACATACCTTTGTAAAAAGTCACTTGCGCTTCGACACGGATTCGTATTCTCTTGCTGCGAGAATTTCAGACAAGTCTCAGCAAACCAATCCCCGATTTCCTTCACAGAGGGCCTCCAGAACATAGCCCCTGAGGTACAATGTAAACCCCTTCTTGAGCAGATACTGAGTTCAACTGGCAACGGAACCAATTTGTTGGGAAATAGGGCAGACCCGGGTTTAATCCTTTAATGCGCACCAACAAAAGACCCACAGAGTTGGCCCTTTCGGCAACAACCTGCGCGCAGGTTGCAGTCTCACCCGAAACCGCTATGGGGGTGCCGCAGAATCAGGTTTTTGCAAGCAGAGAGGGGGATTACTGTACCTTGGCCTTTTAATAACCTTATTAAACAATAATTACAAGCTTTACCATTCATTCACATACAACTTCGCAAATAAATAAACAGTTGTGACTTGATCAACCCACTACAGAGAATTCACAGCGAAGCTAAATGTTAGCAGCGATCTACTTATCAGATGTATACAGTTATTAATGTATAAAAGAAACAGAAACAGAAACAATGACAAGAAACCACAACACCGGATATAACGTGGTTCACCCCCAGTGTAGGGGCTACGTCCACAAACTGTGTTCTATTCAACTTGATACAAAACCACAGTTTGATCTGCGCACTCAGCTGCAGATCCTTTCAGTCCTCAAAAAGCCGCGCACACAGCAGCAAGCCCCTGCGCACATAGCTACAGGTCGTTCCTCAATGTTTCTTACAAAAACCCTCTGTGCACACAGCTGCAGAGGTCGTCCACGCACACAGCTGGGACTTAACCTTTCTCTACAAAACCAATCTTAGCTTCCCCTTAATCTTTCTTTCATCATAAAACCTAACCTATCTTCTTTACACAAGCGCTTATATATACTGCGCATTTTTACAAAACCATGGTCTTAAACCATGTGCACCCAAAAAAACCCTAAACCCTGGATTTAAACCAGGGGTTTATTACAAAAAGGGGGTTTTGATTTACCCTGACACCCCTAAGACTATCTTGACCCATAACTCTTCTTACCAACAGCCATGAAGTTACCAAAACTGGTAATCCTTAGGGTACGCGCCCCAACAATTAGGTGAAATAACCTTTTTTTTTAAATAATTATTATATTTTTTTTCCAAAAATAATAATTTTTTTTTATAATAATAATTATCAATATAGTTTTAATTAATAATAATATTAAAACTTATATCAATGTGAAGCAGAAGAAGAAGACAATTCGGATAGTGATGAATCCGACATAGAAGAAACTCGTGACATTGAAAATCCCTTGTCAGATTCGGAAGATGAAGAAACTCCCAAAATATCAATTGCAGCCATAACAGGAATACACCAACCACAAACATTAAAATTAAAAGGGCATATAAAAAATAACAATGTTGTAGTCCTATTTGACATAGGAACCACCCATAATTTCATTGACATAGGTGTTGCAAAGAAGCTTAACCTTTTCATATATCCAGTACCCAACATGAAAGTAATGGTAGAAGATGGAAACAAGATCGAAAAAGTAGGGAAATGCCACAAAGTTAAGCTACAAATTGTTAACTTTTCATATGCTTAACTAAGACATCAGTATATCATTTCTTTTTTCATAATAAAAGCATATAAAACAGGATCACTGAAAGAAACAACATCACAAAAACAACACAGATTTATCTTGGGAAAACCCTAAAGGGAAAAACCTAGCAAAAGCTTCCTCAATATAGATGCCCCAAAAAGGAAAAAAGGTAAAACCAACAAGGAGATCAAAAACCTGATTCTCCTCCTTCTCCAGCAACTTCTCTCCTCCACAAGTGCGCTATTCCAAGTGAGTGTGTGTGTTTCAAGTGAGGAGCACTACACCTCTATTTATATTCATCCGTTCACTTAAATTTTACTCAATTAACATGTCGGCTTAATTTAACTCATGTAGGCTCGAGTTACACATGTAGGCTCAAGTAACCACACTGGGGTGCCGATGACCCACCTTTACAATTTGAGGGGACTACCTCATGACTCTTATTAGTTATTCCGATTAGGAGCATCGGGGTGCAATGAAATACAAATGGTTCTCCCGGTTGGACCATTGGGGACCACAAAAGATACATAAAGAATATTCTTTGAAGTTACAATATTTCAACACTCCCCCTTAACGAGAAGGGCATTCTACATCAACAACAACAAGAGCAGAGATGGGGGACATCATCAACATCAGCAGGGTAACACATCTATAAATCATTGGAATCTTTTCAACATCATGTAGTCTTCATATTCAATCTTCAGTCTTCATCATCAACAATATCTTCAGTCTTTGATCAGCAACATCTTCAGCATTTTGATCTTTCAATTAGCTATGGACAGATGTCCCAGGGGACCTTTTGATCAGCAACATCTTCAGCACTTTGACTATTCGATCAGCAACAACATCTTCAGCATTTTGACCTTTCAATCAGCAACATCTTCAGCACTTTGACTGTTCGATCAGCAGCATCATCATCAGCATTTTGAACTTTCAATCAGCAACATCTTCAGCACTTTGATTTTTTTTTTCGATCAGCAACAATATCTTCAGCATTTTGTCCGTTTGATCAGAAACATCTTCAGCATTTTGACTTTTCGATCAACAATAACATCTTCAAGACCTTGACCTTTCGATCATCAGCAACATCATCATCATCATATTCTGATCTGTCGATCATAATCATCATCACATTCTGATCTTTCGATCGGAAACATCGTCAACATAGAAACATCATCATCATACTCTAATCTTTCGATCAGAAACATCATCATCATACTCTGATCTTTCGATCAGAAACATCATCATCATACTCTGATCTTTCAATCAGAAACATCATAATCATAGTGCATCATCATCATACTCTGATCTTTTAGATCAGTATGTCATCATCATCATACTCTGATCTTTCGATCCGTATGTCATCATCATCATCAACAACAACCTGCAATCCACAACTCAAAGACAAAAAATAATTGGATCACTTTTGGACTTAAAGTCCAGGGATGATACAATCCCACCACATTCTCGACAACCGAAGTTACCGGATTGATTACGGGAGAATCATTCCCTATCAATTTAGGACTAAGTCCAAGGACGATGCAATCCTACCACATTCTCGACAACCGAAGTCATCGGATACAATTATGGGATAATCACTCCCTATCACTTTAGGACTTGAGTCCAAGGATGATGCAATCCTACCACATTCTCGACGACTGAAGTCACCGGATACAATTACGGGATAATCACTCCCTATCAATTTAGGACTTGAGTCCAAGGATGATGCAATCCTACCACATTCTCGATGAACGAATTCACCAGATACAATTACGGGATAATCACTCCCTATCACTTTAGGACTTGAGTCCAAGGATGATGCAATCTTACCACATTATCGACGACCGAAATCATCGGATACAATTACGGGATAATCACTCCCTATCACTTTAGGACTATGTCCAAGGATGATGCAATCCTACCACATTCTCGAGGACCGAAGCCACCAGATCTATTATGGACAGATGTCCCAGGATGATACAATCCCTCTTCATTCTCGAAGACCGAGGTCTCCGGATCACTTTAGGGAAGGTGCCCAAGGATGATACAATCCCATCACGTTCTCGATGAGCGAGGTCACTGGATCTATTATGGACAGATGTCCCGGGATGATACAATCCCTCTTCATTCTCGAGGACCAAGGTCTCTGGATCACTTTAGGGCAAATGCCCAGGGATGATACAATCCCACTGCAACATCACTACTCCCCCTTTTGAGGAAGGTATTTCCAAACAACACCAAGCTTGTCTCGAAAGTGTTCGAAATCTACTCGAGGCAGAGGCTTCGACGGTACATCATCATCCAAAACGTCATCATCTACATATTCAGTATCTGAATATTGATCTATCACCATCTGTATCTCCAGTATGTGAATACTGAAAGCATCATCATCTATATATTCAGTATAGAAATACGGAATCACTATCATCTGTATCTACAGTATGTAAATACTGAAATATCATCTATATCTTCAGTATGGGAATACTGAAATCATCATCATCTATATATTCAGTATAGAAATACTGAATCACCATCATCTGCATCTACAGTATCATCATCTGCATCGTATCTTGTATGTAGAAATACCGGATTTCTACGTGTTACGTCAGAACACAGGGTCCTTTGTCATCACAACTATGGTTATCATATAGAATCATTGTAGTGTCCATCTTCAGTATAAGGAGACCTAATATCAGCTTCTGAAGCCATATGGATTCACAACTTAGTAGAGCGATCTGCTATGTATTCTGCTTCAACCATGCTAAGAGAAACACTGGACTGTTTCCTGCTAAATCATGAACTCATAGCAGACCAAAAGCATATACCTGATGTGCTTTTCCTATCTAAGATACTTCTAGCCCAATGTTCAACTATGTATCCATACAATCTATACTCATGGCTACCATCATAGTATAGACCAAAGTCTATAGTCCCTTTCAGATATCTCATCACATGTTTTGCAGATACTAGGTGAACCCGTCTTGGTTGAACAAGATATTGACTTAAGGTGTTCACAGCAAAACAAATGTCTAGTCTAGTATTTGTTAAGTACATCAATGACCCAATGATCTGTCTATAGTAAGTCACATCCACTAACTCTAATGAGTCATCAACTAACAGCTTTAGGTTGGAGTCCATGGGTGTGGCCATGACTTTGCATTCCAACATATTGAATCTCTTCAATATCTCTACCACATACTTTCCCTGGTTGAGAAAGATTCCTTCTGAACTTTGCCATACTTCCAGACCTAGGAAATAATGCATTAACCCAAGGTCTTTCATCTCAAATTATTCTGCTAGTTTCTTCTTGCTTTCCATGATCTGTTTCCCATTCCCTGTCAAGAATAAGTCATCCACATATAGTAATAGAATGACAGGTACATCTTCTACAACCTTGTAGGAAGGTTAGGATCGACTTTGCTCTTGGCAAAGCCCATGCTCATCAGGAAACTATATATTCTTCCATACCAAGCTCTGGGAGCTTGCTTCAGGCCATAGAGTGCCTTCTTCAACTTGCATACTTGATTCCTTCTGTCTTCAACTTCAAATCCTCGTGAATATTTGATGTAAAAATCTTCCTCCATCATACCATTAAGGAAGGCTTGTCTTTAATTCATCATGGAAGAAACTACCATGATAGTTTTGAAGGAAGTGTACCTTGCTTCTTGGAGTAAGTGTCTCTTTAGAATTAATTCCCTCTTTCCTCTAGCCACAACTCTTACCTTACTTCTATCAGCAACATATCTTATCTTGCAAATCCATTTGGAAGAAACCACATTATTGCTTTCTGGTTTGAGTACTATATCCCAAACATCATTCTAGTATCATAACATCTTCTATGAGTTTGTCTTCTCAGGTCATCAACATATCCTAGTCTTTTGCATTCAACCTTGAAGGTTGGAACCTAGTTTACTCTTGGTAAAGTATCGATCCATCACAAAGCTATCCATCATGTCATACCATGTCGAACTCAGATATAATTTTCTGTAGTCACTCCCCCTGAAGTGGAGTATCATCTTCCCTCTTCATTATGTACAGGTGGTTCTATGCTTGACATATACTGGTCAATAGAGTATGTCATGTCATAGTCTATTCTTTATGGGGAGAATCACGAACCTTGCTTTGTACACTTGTTCCATCATATCGTATACATCATTCCCCATGATCAATTGTTACTCTTTGATCATAGCTTCTTTTATATAATTCTTTTCTTCATCTTGAGTTATCTCTTGTACCGATGGTGGTCTTCATCCTTCAAGGTGGATCTACCATTCTCTGATGCTCTTTCTTTCGTCATGGTGTCTCTGACCCTGGGAGCTTCAGATTCATGTTTATTGGAGTGAATCTTGAATTGTCATCACTTGTTCTTTGGAACAAGTCTCATCCTTCTTTTCTTGTAGGAGGTTGTACATGACCTTTCCTACAATTCAAATGCACCAGTTGCATGGTTAGAACTATTTCATAAAACATATGCATAACGACAAATTCTTATGCATCATGCAACTATTTAGTAAATACAACATTCATCCATATCTCACATAAACTTTCTAGATGCCTCCCATCTCCACCATGACATTATTGAGATTGTGCACTAATCCAATATGTTAGCAAAGAGGTTTGATAAGTAGCAATGGAGAGTTGTATAGCACCATGAGCTACTTACCCATCACATGCATATTAGTAGTATACAGTCATTAATGCAAACAATCTATCATGCATAACACATCACTGAATATAATCAAATGTATAACAAAACAATATCATGAAATGACAATTTAATACTTATCTTTATTTTTTTCATGGGTATATTCCTTCCTGAGTCTTCAACTGTATCGTCTTCTTCATTCATGATAGCATCATTTCTTATCCAAATGCCGAGGTGGATAAGAAGTTCTTAAAGAGTTGAGATCTTCATATTCCTCATTGATTGAGGGATCTTCTTTGGAATATGAGAGCTTGATCTTCAGAGACGAGATTCTTATTCTTCCCAAAGTCTGCTGAAAGTAATCAATTCCTTCTGGAACACATTCCTTGAATGAATGAATTCCATGATTCTGGGAGGCCATTCAAGGTGACCATCACCACTTCTGCATTCTTCACTTCTTCTTCAGCTGGTTTCTTAAGGTCATATTTTGATCTATGTTCTTCCCTTCAAATAGCTTGGTCAAGGAATCAAACCTCATCGATGTCTTTAGGGAAGACACTTGTAGAACAAGTTGATTCGAGACTAAATCATCAATAATCTTCTGGGATTTGACCAAGTTCTTCTTGTGAAAGGATTCTAGCCTCATCTCCCTCTGAAACTGGAACCTCTATGCTCATGAAGGTGTCCAATCCATTTTCTTCAGAGAGATCATATACTTCTAGGCTTGGAAGTTGTCAACTTCACCAAGCTTATCATCAAGCTGATGTGATAGATCACTTTGAAATGAGAACCTCAAATGAACATAGCAAAGGATTAGATCTTACCGATTTAAGGTGTCCATCCTGGTTCTGGAGTTGGCTGATCTAAGGTTTGTCACAGAAACCCTAATTTTTAAAACTTGGAATATTTCAGATCTGATTGGATAGACAGATATATATATTCAAATGGAGCTGTCCAATGTACTCCATTTCTGAAAACAGTGGAGGGAAGCTCCCGGAACAGGAATCCCTAATTTTCCAATTTCTTCTGCAGAAATTCCTGTTACTGTTTCTATGATATCTCCGACATTTATGCTCCTATATGTCTGAAATGTTTTACTAAGGTAACATCACATGTCCCTGATCCACCACTGCAGGTTTCATCAGAATTGGTTTCACCATTTGGTATTTATGATCCTTTTCCAAAGGTGACCTGTTACAGGACTGTTCAGAACAGCGAAGTTGTACAGCATTCCATGTGTCACTGGTTGATCTTTTGAGACTGATATTCGAACCACCAAAATTACAGTCTGTTCCCTTTTTTTACATCTTCATGAATTCCATTTGTACCTCTGTATCCCAAGATATTACGATTCTCCCCAGGTGTCCTATTTAGGGATGAATTCTGGAAGAGGCTGGAACCCTAACTTGGAGAGAACATATCTCCTGAAATACAACGAATCTGAGAATGAATTTTGGACACAGTGTTCATAAGGATTTTATCGTCGGTCCCTGCAATTTTCAGCTCCTGATCCTTCACCAATCTCAGAATCTATCGAATGTTCCAAAATGTAGCAGTTTTAGTATTTAGGGTTTTTCTAGCTCGGGGTCAAACTAGGGTTTGACTTTCTTGGAGATTCACCCAACCAAAAATATTGATCCAGGTCTCTAAAATTCGGTTTTGATGAGTAGAAAAATCCTATGCTGGTCTCACTCAAAAATTCTTCTTCTGTAAAAATCCCTAATTTTCACATCAAAAATTGAAAATGCTCGGAATCGAATTCCGCTTCGACAGAACGATGCACCCTTCAAAGGAGAGTCAGACTAGCCTTCTTTTGCTGATTGATTGTGGAGAGAGAACCAAAAAAGAAGAAGCCATAGCTTCTCTAACTTGTGAAATCTTCCCTATTCAGGTTAGCTCTGATACCATGTTAAATTTTCATATGCTTAACTAAGACATCAGTATATCATTTCGTTTTTCATAATAAAAGCATATAAAACAGGATCACTGAAAGAAATGACATCACAAGAACAACACAGATTTATCCTGGGAAAACCCTAATGGGAAAAACCCAGCAAAAGCTTCCTCAATATAGATGCCCCAAAAAGGGAAAAAGGTAAAACCAACAAGGAGATCAAAAACTTGATTCTCCTCCTTCTCTAGCAACTTCTCTCCTCCCCAAGTGTGCTATTCCAAGTGAGTGTGTGTGTGTCAAGTGAGGAGAACTACACCTCTATTTATATTCATCCGTTCACTTAAAGTTTACTCAATTAACATGTTGGCTTAAGTTAACTCATGTAGGCTCAAGTTACACATGTAGGCTCAAGTAACCACACTAGGGTGCTAATGACTCATATTTACAATTTGAGGGGACTACCTCATGAATTTTATTAGTTCTTTCGATTAGGAGCATCGGGGTACAATGAAATACAAATGGTTCTCCCGGTTGGACCATCGAGGACCACAAAATATACATAAAGAATATTCTTCAAAGTTACAATATTTCAACACAAATACAAGACTATAACCTTGAGTCAGAATTTTATGCAGTGCCCTTAGGAGGAGTTGATGTAGCATTAGGAATTCATTGGTTGCAAACAATAGGTACCTACTCAGCAAACCACCAAGAACACTTTATAAAGTTTAAATGGAAAGGATAAAGATACAAATTATATGGGTTCCAACCCCCTCGAACGCAAACTGTGTCATCCCACAAAATGGAGAAGCTAATTCGAAAAGGAGCACCAACATATGTTGTACAATGCCAGGAGATGGAATTATTAACTTCAGAAGTAGTTAAACAAGATCATCCAGAGATCCAAGGATTACTACAAAAATACAAAAAAGTATTCGAAGACCTCCCCATGGAGTTACCACCATAAAGGAAGATCGAGCATGTCATCGAAATCAAGTCAGGATCCAGCCCTGTCAATGTTAAACCCTATAGGTATCCACACCACCATAAGACAGAGATTGAAAGATTAATCCATGATTTATTGAGATGTGGAGTGATTACAGAAAGTCGAAGTCCTTATGCTGCACCAGTAGTACTGGTACGAAAGAAGGATGGATCATTTAGGCTATGCATCGATTACAGAGGACTAAACAAAATAACTATTAAAGACAAATTCCCCATTCCATTTATCGATGAAATGTTGGAAGAACTGCATGGCGCAAGGTACTTTTCAAAATTAGACTTAAGTTCAGGATATTACCAAATCAGAGTAAGGCTAGAAGATGTGGCGAATACATTTTTTCGAATTCCTAAGGAAGTTTGTATTAGTGTTTTTCGATGACATCCTTATATACAGTAAGACATGGAAGGATCATCTTACACACCTAGAACAGGTGCTCTCTATTTTAAAAGAAAATCAGTTCTATGCCAAGATGTCCAAATGCACGTTCGGTAAAGAAGAAGTGAGCTATCTTGGACACGTAATATCTAAAGAAGGGGTTAAGGTTGATCCAGAAAAAATCAAATCCATCACAAAATGGCCCAACCCTACTAACATCTCCAAGTTAGGAGGATTCCTTGGGCTAACGGGATACTACAGAATATTCATTAGGAATTATGTGCATAGAACCGCACCCTTATCCAACCTTCTAAAAAAGAATGCATTCCATTGGAATGAAGAAGCGGAAAAATGTTTTGAAGCCTTAAAAGGAATTATGTCCTCCACACCTGTATTAGCTACCCCAAACTTCTCAAAACCATTTGTGATAGAATGTGACGCTTCAGGTTATGGGTTGGGAGCAGTAATAATGCAAGATGAACACCCGATAGCTTTTGAGAGCAGGAAATTAAACAAGCGATAACAATTGAAGTCTACATATGATAAAGAAATGCTAGCAATTATCCATGCATTGGTAAAGTGGAGAAAATACCTCTTAGGGAGAAAATTCATGATCTGCACAGACCATAATAGTCTTCAATACCTACTTCAACAGAAAACGTTGTCCATAGAACAACAAAAGTGGATAGAAAAAAATGATGCTTTCGACATGGAAATAATACACAAAAAAGGGAAGGAAAATGTAGTCGCAGATGCACTCTCTAGAAAAGATGAGGATATCACCTCTTACTCCATCTGGGTTGCAATTCTAGAATGGCTGAATGAAATACAAAGTGAATACACCAAGGACCCAGAAACAAGCACTACAATTAACAACTCCAACCGTGACCCCAAGTTTGAATGGAAAAACGATATTCTTTGGTATAAGGGGAGGATTTATTTGAATTCAAACTCTAAATTCAAGGTTAAAGTAATAAAATAATCCCATGATTCACCAGCCGCCAGACATGTAGGATTCTTCAAATCTTATTATAATGCAAGAAGGTCATTTTTCTGGAAGGGAATGCAGAAAGATATCCAGCAATATGTGGCAGAATGCAACAATTGCCAGAGAAACAAAAGTGAAAATGTTTTAACCCCAGGGTTACTCCAACCCCTACAAATTCCAAACCAGAAATGGGAAGAGATGTCAATGGATTTCATCGATGGGTTACCTCCATCAGAAGGAAAGGACAAAATCCTTGTATTGGTCGATCGATTAACCAAATTTGCTCACTTCATGGCAATTAAAAAAATAGACACGGCAAAACAAATTGCAGAAGTATTTTGCAAAAATGTCTACAAATTGCATGGCTTCCCAAAAGTCATCATCAGCGACAGAGATGCAAAATTTAATGGAAAATTTTGGAGGGAATTCTTTAAACAAATGGGCGCATCACTCAATATGAGCTCAGCTTACCACCCCCAAACAGATGGTCAGACTGAAGTCGTAAATAAATGCTTAGAAGCATATCTACATTGTTTCGTAACAGATAAACAAAACCATTGGTCTCAATGGTTACACTTAGCAGAATGGTGGTACAATTCAACATACCACACCTCCACAAAAATGACCCCTTTCCAAGCGTTATATGGGTATGAACCTCCAAATTGGAAGGAGTTAGTTTTGAACGATAGCAATGTTCCATAAGTAAGGAACCAACTAGAGAAATCCCAAAAAACAATTGAATTACTAAAGGATAACTTAATCATGGCACAGAATCGCATGAGGCAACAAGCAAATCAACGTAG